>CM057137.1:8132410-8308843 GCA_029964075.1 Patiria pectinifera | reverse complement strand
GTCCATAACTTTCTTTGTTCAATGGGAAAAGCCTAACCTGAAAAAAAGCAACCGCTGAAAGTATATCTTATGTGCCTGGCTACTAATTTAAAGGCAAGACATCAGTCTGTTAACTCATAAATGTGATGGGAACTCTCTGATAAGTCAAATGGGCAGGCTATTCATATACCAAGAAGGCTGCTAGCAAGTGAATGTAGTCACAATCAGAGACCATGTAGCGAATGGGGGGATGTTGCAGTTGTTTTCTTTAGCCTGTGTCACAAAAAATGGAAGGCTTAATTTTTTTGAGGTTAGTTTCGAACATCCGGTTTCCAAAATCGAAACTGAATAGTGGATTTCAGACCGAATATTAAAATATCCGGATTTAAATCCCACCACTATCAGCAACCCCTCCCACCCTTATTGGGTTAAGGTGGGGGGGGGGGCAAACAGAAAGTGAGCTTGGTTATGGGATGGAGGGAGTATAAGTGTTGGAAATCTGCAGTTTCTGAAAAATATTGAGTTTACATGGTTCTATCTCAGAGCCATTCATGACTCACAAATGAGATTGTAGTACCTTGCCCTGACTGTTTCTCACCCGTTTCCTCATGCAGCAACGGCATGCAGCTGGATGCTCTTCCCCAGCTGGAAGCCATGTTGAAGCAATTGGATCTATGGCATAGCGTCAGACCCTACTTGGAGTTTGCTAACATAATCCTGGATGGAATCAACACAGATCTTCATCTAGGAGGTATGGGCCTTAGTTTCATCTCATACATATTAATGGCAAATTTACATTTTTCATTTTTCATTGGCTACCTTAGTTGTATAAGGTTTATTCTTAGTGGGATCCACAGAGATCTTCATGTGGGAGGTATGGGCCTTATTTCCATCTGATACATATTAAAGAGCTTATTTACATTTTGCACATTTCATTGGCTACCCAAGAGGTACGAGGTATATTCTCCTGGATGGAATCCACAGAAATTACCTAAGGGATCGTGTTTGTCTTCGTTTCTTACCCTATTCGTGGAAGATAACAGATTTTAATAGTTACTCGTCATGTATGTTTATTTAATGAGCGAATTGGCATTAGTCAACAGTGGTTCCATCCATTAGGTTTCAGAGCACTTCATACATGAATTTGTGCAAATATTTCATTGGTCGCCAGTCTATTACGTTGCTTGCAAAATTTAATTTTGTTGTTGTTGACTATTTTGGTGTGTCAAATATAGGTGAAGCCATACCAGCGTTCTTGTACAACCGGACTGTACTGGATAGGTTCTTACAAGAGGCACTGGGCACAGCCTCCCCTGAGTTAGCATTGCAAATTGTAGCGGATAGGTTCCATCCAATATCGGAGGTGAGTTAATCAAATTAGTTTGAAAGTTAAGAGGTTTTTTTTAAGATATTGAATCAAGTAGGATTTGCATTTCCAAACTTTTGTTTTAACTATTACAATTACTCTGCTGAACCCCACATACAGCTGTAACGAACGTTCCCTTTAGCATCCCATATTTTATTGAAGATGTTACTGAACTGTGTTTGCTGAAATCCCTGTTACAAATGAGGACTATGCTGAAAAATCTTTTGGGGACTACAATTGTGCTCATTATAGAGAAGTTCTACTGTATAAAAATAAGCTTTGGAATCTGAATTTTACTGAAACATATTGAAAGTTACATGCAAAAACATTTCCGTCGCAAGTCTTTGATTGCGATACCTGCTGCTGTTATGAGATTCAAACCAGCCAGCCAACCCCAACAAGAACATAAAACAAATTCATATTCAGCATGTACTGGCCTTGCTGTTTTCAAGTTTCATAAAAGAAAAATAGATTTTCTTTCAAATTGCTATACTGTCTACACAAAAAAAAATGTTATGAGACATCAAAGAAATTAAACCATGTTAAGATATGGAATAATAACTTCACAAATGTCAAATAATTTGCAGCCTGACAATAATCCAAGCATATCTTTTGCGTGTAAGAGCCGCACCAGAAACCTACGGTAAAGATCTTTAGCACATGCCTAAAACTTAAAAAAAGATGTGTCAGAATTAAACCATTTGAAGAATAGAGACAGTATATTTGTGATTCGGCAATGTGAAAAAAGGATATTTAATACAAAGCTGACCATGAAAACTATTGATAATCTATCATTTGTTTCTTGAGAAATTGGCCAGCAGACTTAAACAGTCCTTTACAAAGGTATTCTGCAATTTCTTTTGTCCAGTTGGCGTACCTTCATCTGTCTGGTTCCTGGGAGGAGAGGTTTTGCTCGCCAATTAACTATCCCCGTCCAAGTTACTACCCCCCAAATTTGAATGAAACAGCCCTGAGAGAGGAGCTTTGTCAATTGGACCGTGTGCGATTCTTCGGAAAGCTCAATAACATCACGGGGGTGGATGTACTCAGCCTGATGCGATCAGTAAGTGGATCCTGGTTTGGCCAGACTCTACATTGCGGTTTACATTATTGCAGTTTTTGAAATCTCGACTTTGTCATCAGCTTTGGCTTCTTGAGACTAAGGGCCCTTGACTTTGCCTCAATATGGGTTCATTTTGAGGTCAAAGTTTAAGTTATATATGATAGTAAAAGGTGATTCTGATGTAAAAAATGTAGCTGAAACTGGAGATAAAGCCAGGTTATTTGGGAGAAAAAACAGATTCTTTTTCACTATGTTACGTGGTCTATGGATGCCATGCACAAGAAACCACACAACAGTGATAAAGAAAGGCCAATTGTGTAGTTACGGGCCCTGTTCCTATAAGAGAGCAAAAGCCCACTTTTAAGTTATGGAATCTACAAAACTGAAACTGGCTTGCGACATTAAAGACCAAAAGGTATATTGTAGATAGAGGGCAGGGTTTTGAATTTCTGAGGGAAATTTTGGGGTAAAAAGATGATGAAAACGACAAACCGCACCATGAATGTGCAAAACCGCATTGATTTGCATGGCATCATAAATCGATAAAACAAGTAAGAAAAAACTGAATGCAAAAATCGTAAAAACAAAAAAGTGTCATTAGAATTGAGAGAAGTTTGCGTCAGGTTTTAAAAGTCAGTTTGGAATGACAAGAACATCCTCGACTCTACTTTGACCAAAAACTAAAGAGGGGTTCGTAACTACACAATCGCTGAAATTATGACAGATATGAAGACGCTACAGTTTCGTGCACAGTCAGATCAAATGAATTGTGCTTCTGCACCGTACGCATGTGAACAAATGCGCAATGTGAACTAGTCGTATTTGCATAGGCCTTATGCGTTAAGGCGGAGTTAGAGGGTAATTGTTTTGTTTCGCTTGGATAGGCATGAGTGAACCTTTTGCACATTCATTGCAACTAAACTAGAGTAACAACGAACACCTTCCAAGATATCCAAAATACATAATGTATATTAATTTGCAACACATTCCCCATCTACACTGTTTCTTCTTGAGATAATCTAATTTAAAAAAAAACTTTAAAATTTATGAACCATCCAGTTCTTTGAAATTGCGAACCACTTACCTGCCTCAAACGACACCTCAGCCAGCTTTGATTGGGACGGAGTGGTTGGCAAAGTGGAATCCATCATGGCCGCCCTGCAAGGCATCCTGGGACTGCCTGGTAACCATGGCAATGTGACCGAAGCCTACCTTCTGTTGCAGGAACTTCAAAACGGGTTGGTGACGTTCAACCAGAAACTGTGAGTTCGTAAAATTTGAATTGTAAACTATAGATCATTTCTTTTATACACATAATATATGATGCTCCACCTTGTGCTATTTCAGGTGTATTTTGATGTCCCCCAACGTGTTGAGCCACTAACATTGCACACTTCGATATTTCACCTCTAGTGCCTTGCTAGAGCAATTTTTTTTTTACCTCAAATTTCACAGTAAGTGAAATTTCATCAAGCTCTAAACATGCCCATTGATGAATCTTGAGATTACGTACCCACTGCAAAGTTCCAGAAACTCTGTCAGTACCGTTTACGACCGGTTCGAAACAGTTAGTGAGACACTGCGGTCCATGCCAGTTGCGCATAAAAACATACCGCTCATATCTACTACAACTGGGTACTTGAAAACCTCTCATACGATATCCCGATAGACCTTATTCACGATGAAGCCTTTTTTGATCGTGTTCCCTGAGTCTTATTTAACACATGCACGATAATGTCACGCGTATTTGTATGCACGCACAAATCAATGAGTGCGTTTACATTTACGCGACAAAATCATGCGACTTATCGCGCTAATAATTTTTTTAAATTACGCAATATATCGTGTATTAGTTCACACATGAGCATGTGCGGCATTGCCGCACGACATATTCGTTGCGACAAAATCATGTATGTGTATTGCTTTGTAAACCGTTGGATGGGATGGTGCCAGACTATTTATGCGTTCCACGCCTCACTTTCCATTTTTTTTTAAATGTGGTTTAAAACATTAGAAGAAGGTTCAATCACAAATTTTAAATAATTCATTAGAGCACACTGGTATTAATATATATTTAACTTTCTTTCATTACCTTCATTTCTAGTCTTAAGTTCCAAAAATGAAGGGATTTTACCTCACTTTTAATTTAAAATGGCCGACTCATGAATACGACCTATATCCAAACTGGATTGAAACCACACATTTATAATTGCTCCATTACACTATTATTGCCTTAGTCAATGATTTAATCCCTGATTGAAGGCATTCCAAAGTTTATGAAAGAGTCAAAAAGATTTTGTGTTGTACCAAAATCTTTTTCAGATTGGTTGAAGTTTTGGGACAACTTGACATCGTGATGAACCGGGAGGGGGTGTGGTCTGAAGTGCAGGAAGCTGTCGCCATGACAACACACTTTGTGAAATTGTACAATCAGCAACTGGAACTACTAGCAGGTAACTAAAACTTCAAATACATCTGAAAGAAAAAAATTTAACAAAAACACAATGGGCTCCACTTGCCAACAAGAGAGGATGCTTTTTTACCACTTTTGAGAGCCACGTAGATGGTTCATGCACGTATAGTGCAAAGTACGCACGACTTATTTTATGCTAAATGTGCACAAAGCCATAGTGTCTTCGCGTGAGCATCAGGCTTCATCGGTGATGCATTTAAATGTCTCTCCCGATGGTGTCCTCCAACTCTCTCTTCCTTGCCGTAGAGGGGGTACTTCTGCACGGAGCCCATAAGACCAAGGAGAAAGCCACAATTACGCTACTTGCAGTTTGGTGTCCCAGAGGGACGTAATTTTCTTGAGCATTGTTTACTCGGCGCTGTCTGAGAGCTCATGACAAGACAATTAACAAGTTCGTTTTGGTGGGACTCGAACGCACGACCTCCTGTTTACTAGCAAAGATGTCTTAACCACTTGACCACTGAGCTAGCAGGGTGAATTGGCCGCATTGAAAATTGATACAAAAGTTGATATTACTATGAATTGCCCTTTTTTTAACCTACAAAGAACATTTCATTTTGGTTTACCAACAATTTTATTGAGCTGCTCAACAGAAAATATTGACATGATAAGTAAAAAAATTAGCAAGAAAATCCCTGCTTGCTGTAGAAGAAAATTCCGTGCTTACGGTTAGCATATGTCACAGGTTAGCAAGAAATTATGCCTGTGGGTACATCCCGTAACTAAGGATTCTGTGCTTACAGGGTTAGCGCAGAATTTATCTGCTAGCTCTGTTAGCACAAAATGGTGATCATAGGTGCAAAATGCCATGGCAAGCAGCATGACACTGCTTTAATGTTAGCCAAAAATCCATGCTTACTACAGCAACAAATTTCGTGCTTATGGTAAACGGATGGCGAGGAATTTTGGCTTAATTTGCGCATGCGTACATCCCGTATTCAAGACCATTATTTTTTTTAAATACTTGGATTACGGAATCGCCGCCGAAAAAAAATTCTGCATGGTGCACATTCTGTGATGCGCAATTCATGCAAGTCAATAGGCATTTTATGCATGCTGCGCCGCTGCTAGGCTGATTCTGCCACGGTCCTACAGGTGTGACATTCGTCAAAAACTTTCCTCTTTTTTGTCCAGCTAAATATAATTGTTAGTAAATGTTACTTTTAATTTTTAAAGTTTGATAACTTTACTCTGGCAAATTTTCATAAGTTTCCTGCAGTAATACTGAATGACGACATCTAGTTTAAACACTTTCGTGTCCAAATACCGTGTCCAAATAAAGGGCGCCCCACATGTATGGGGTTTTTTATATTTATTTTCCCAATCTCTGTGGGTCTTGTGGACCCAAACAAATTCTTAATCCAAGTATTTTACAAAAAAATGGCTTAACTAAGGCTTACAGAATTAGCGTAGAATGTTTCTGCTAGCACGGTTAGCACAAAATGGTGATTGTAAGCGAGGAATGCTGTGGTTAGCAGCGCCATGAAATTGGGCCCATGTTCATATAATTTATGACATTTTCAGATGAAGCCTAATTTTGCTAAGGAAATGTTTATCCTGCTAATCCAGTTTCTGTGCGTAGAATCTCCATAGAATTGGCCCATTAGTGGTCAGAGTTAAAAGATGAAATGAAGTAGCATGTACACATGTGCTGTCTTTTCTTTTATCCATGTAAGCATCTAATTACACCCTGGATGGAGTCTTCAAGCCAACTGCACAGGATTTCCTTGCCCAGTACCTGGCCCCGGAACATGTACAAGCACTGATGAGAGCGTCCATCAACCCAATTGTATTCAATCCTGCATTGGTACGTAACCAACTACATTCTCTAACAATGTTTGCATGATTCAGTGGTGATATAACAAGCTTGTATCAATGTCCAAGGCATAATTATTTGAAGTTTTGATGAATTGACTTTCTAAGTGTCTGAGTCCACATTTGATTTGTGACTGACTTATGATGTGATTGACCTGTGATATACTTGTTATGGTCTTGTGATGGACTTGTGACTGACTTGTGATTGACTTATGATTGAATTGTGATTGACTTGTGACTGACTTGTGATTGACTAGTGATCGACTTGTGACTGACATAAGAACAACTCTCAAGTAGTTTCACAGATTTCATGTTATGTTCTTCTCAACAGCTCGCTATTCTGACGCAACCTCAACAGTTGATGTCCATCCTAAGCAACCCAGCTGTATTCAATCCTGCATTGGTACGTAACCAACTAGATATTCTCTACCAATGTTTACTTGATTCGTTTGTGATATCAAGCTTGTATCCATTGTTCAAGGCATAATTATTTGAAGTTTTGGTGAATTGACTTTCTAAGTGTCTGAGACCACATTTGATCTCATCTGACTGACTTGTGATGTGATTGACCCTGTGATGGACTTGTGATGGACTTGTGATTGACTTGTGATTAGCTAGTAATTGGCTAGTGATTGACTAGTGACTGACTTGTGATTGACTTGTGATGGACTTGTGACTGACTTGCGACTGACTTGTGATTGACTTGTGATTGACTTGTGATGGACTTGTGACTGACTTGTGACTGACTTGTGATTGACTTGTGATTGAATTGTGATGGACTTGTGATGGACTTGTGATGGACTTGTGATTCACTTGTGACTGACTTGTTATTGACTTGTTATTGACTTGTAATTGACTTGTGATTGACTTGTGATTGACTTGTGACTGACTTGTGATTGACTTGTGACTGACTTGTGATTGACTTGTGATTGACTTGTGATTGCCTTGTGATTGACTTGTTATTGACTTGTAATGGACTTGTGACTGACTTGTGATTGACTTGTGACTGACTTGTAACTGACATGTGACTGACATGAGAACAACTCTCAAGTAGTTTCACAGATCACTTTCATGTCATATTCTTCTCAACAGCTCGGTATGCTGACGCAACCTCAGCAGTTGGCATCTATCCTATGCAACCCAGCTGTATTCAATACGTTCATCCTACTCCCACCGGGAACCGACTCAGCTACCATACAGGGCGCCCTCTGTAGTCAGGCCCAGACCAACCCAACCTTCCTCACCGATCTTGTTCTGATGTTCAATATTGACCAAATTCAGAAAGAGGTATGGCAACAAATCAGTGCATTAGTGAAACATGTAAAGATTTGAGGATGCGTTCAGTCACTTAAGCTCGGTTGCGTTCCACCTGTGGAAAGACGTTTTTAGTTTCAGCATGTTCAGTGTATCATGATTACGCACATACTTTGTTATTTGAAGTGGCAGTCACTTGCAGTCAATTATTCAGTACCATCTCCAGTTCCAGTTTCTCTCGATTCCAAGAACTTTTACTCCTTGATTTTCCCAAACCAAAATGTCATCATTCCTGCATGAACTCCTTTCCCAGCTTGAAAGTCTCTTCATAAACGGCACCAACTCCAGGAACTTCACGGACATAGACTGGCAACAGTCCATGCAGGAGTTTGAGCGTCTCATCAACAATTTCGTAGGTCTGGCCACACGTGACTTCCTAGGGGATTTTCTGACTCAGTGGCTGGCCATGTCTGTACCCATGGACAATCTGCCTCACATGCTGATGAACGTAACGTAAGTTAATGATTGAGTAAACTACTAAGGGACACTTTAAATCAATAGTGTGTTGAAACACCTCCTAAATTCTGAAATCTAACTAGGAATTGCTAAAATATTTCTCAAAATTTCCACAATGCTATCCAGATTTACCCAGTTCCTTCCCAAAGCCTTGCTTCCAAATTCAACCAGTTCTCCTTAAAACTTGCCAAATCTTTCTGAATTCTCTCCACAAATGACATTTTTTTTGGTGTTACTTGTGTTCGTGTCATTCCTAAGGCAGCATTGGAATTACATTGTGTACTTGACTGTGGCCAGCAGTTATTCACTTGTTAAAGCTACAGTCCATCATTTGCAGCTATCCAAAAGCAACGTAATTATTGTTGAAAAACATACTTGGTTGAAAGATAGTAAGGGGGAAATTATTCTTTCTGGCATGCTGTCATTTTGAAGAAATCAACAAAAGAAGGCTTTTCCAACGATTTTGTTTAGACTAATTCGGCAAACAAAATTAGAAGCCATTTTTGTTTGGGTGCATTCCGCATGCGTTCCCGATGACAATAAGCCGCACATGCATTTTGGAATAACCCTATTGGTCAAAGGAGCGTGGGTGTGCAGGCTCACTACCTTAGCGAGCCCGGTTGCTCCTTAGAAGTTGGCTGTTGCCGAATTAGTCTGGCCTAAACATTTCCCCATTCCCGCCAAATTTCACTGATTCTCCCCAAGTCTCACTGATTCTCACCGATTCTTGCCAATTTTAGCAATTCGCCCCATACTATTCTCAACAATTCTCCCCAATTCTCACCAATTCTCCCAAATTCTCACTGATTCTCCCCAATTCTAAACAATTCTCACTGATTCTCACCGATTCTCGCCACTTCTCAACGATTCTCCCCAATTCTCACTGATTCTCCCCAATTCTCCCCAATTCGCAACAATTCTCAACAATTCTCGCCAATTCTCACTGATTCTCGCCAATTCTCACCGATTCTCACTGATTCTCGCCAAATTCCAGTGTGGACTTCACCAGCGCGTGCCAGGCACTGACCCCTGAACTCCTGAACACCACAGCATGGCAGACCCTGATTAAGCCTGCAATGCTTTCCACCAATCTGGCCATGGAAATCATCCAAGACATGGTCTTGGCTCTGCCAAGTGAGTAGAAACAGTCAACATGATTGTAACGTCATGGATGCGTTCCACTTGCTCAAACGTGTTTGCGTTCTTTAGCAGGGCCTTACGAACGTGCCAACCCGGAATGATAATGCCATCAAAAATCTGTTGTCAAAGTGGTAGTGGCCTGTATGCCAATACAGTATCTTATTTTTTAAATCCTCAAAGAATTTAATATAAGTGAAATGGTACCAGTAATACAGGAATTTACTGTGGATGTAAAAAAAAAACCGGAGAATATTAGCCTTGACAGGATCATTACTTTCATAGTGTGTGTCGGCCATTTTGGAAAACGTAGTGTTATGTGCGCAAAATTCAAATGACTAAAACAACTCGGGAAGACGGTCCGCTTTAGTTGCTAACATTAGCCAATGTTGGCTTACAAACAGTTAGTCCAATGTGAATTATTTTTGAAGGATTACATTAAAGTCTTCTGCATGTTTATATGATTAGCCAAATTGAACAAATATGACAATAATTTCCATCGGAGAGAAAACGTCATGATTATAACTTGTCAATCAAAAAATGGAAATGGTTTTCCAACCTGGTCGAAAATTAAGTCTTTGCCTCTCTAATTTTGTGGTTGTTATATATTTCTTGTTTTGCAGGATATCAGGAAGATTTCCAGACACTCATCAACGACATGACAGCGGTTGTTGAACTGTTGACAGTTTTCACTGAGGTTGAGAGCGACATCCTGCAATCAGGCACGGTTGTTCTTCTCGACCCTGATCAAATGTCAAGGGTGAGAACGCCAGTCACTTATACCTGACCCATTGAGGAAGCACTGGTCTGAAACAAATGATATTTAGTTCGATCCATGGACAACTGGTTAACTTGTTGAAATGTGACGGATGTTGTGCCTGAGTGTTAATTTTTTAGTCAATAAGCACCTTCACGATATTTGTTCACGGGGCAAAAAGAACAACATTGCTAGACGGGAGCGCATATTGGATCATGAGTCATACGTGTGACAAATTTCAAATTCATACGATTAATATCACGCATGGGAGAACATTGGATTCATAAGACGTGTGGGAGAACATTAGAACCTTTCAATGCAATTTTCTTGAAAATGATTTTTCCTCAGAATGCTTATATGCCCTTCTGCTGGGCACCCAACAACATGATGACTTGGAAGCGCACAAGTTTTCGATTGACGTGCATGCTCAGCAACACGTGTTCTTTTTGCCTTGTGAACAAGACGGCGCATATTACCGTGAAAGTGCTTATTGATAGTCACGCTTTGTCACAAAATCATCTGGTCCTGGCTCCCTGATTTAGAATACACATGGCTATTGGTAACCAGTGATGTGACCAAACTCAGTAGTCTAGTTCCCAAACAGTCAGTTAGACTAGTCTTTAACATCCAGTAGCATACATTTGATGGACGTGTGGTAAATCATTTTGATAGCCACAGTTTTCAATCAATTTTTTGGTCCATGATTTAGTTAAGTTTTACAATCATAAAGAAATGGCTTCATCTGTTTCAAATGTAATTTACTTTTAAAGGCATAGGAACATTTGCAATAACCCAGAAACATACCTACCTATTTAACCTTGCTCACAGTGAAGATAGGACTGGTACCAAATACCCTGTGAAATTATTCTGCCTGAAATGGTATCATTCGAAAAAAACCAATCATTGAAGGTTTTAAGAGTTTTTAAGGGCACAGCTTTTTTATGCGCATTAACACAGAATCCACTTACAGGACCCCAAAAATTGTGCATACATTGTCTCTGTTGTCTCAAAATTTATATTATCCACTGAGTTGAAACTTCAACAAGTTAGTTGTTATGTACCTTTCTTATGATTTTGATAAATTTTGTTGCTTCAAACAAACAAAATGCACAAAAAGCAATGTCATGTGTAACTATAAAACTCATTCCTTATATCATTAGTCTTGATGAATTTGTCTATTCCTGAAAACATTTCTTTGCTGAAAAGTTTGTATTCATTAATTCTTTGGAAAGATGAGTTATCATAGCCAAGATAGACACTGAGGCTCCTCACAAAGTAGAAACAAGACTATTACCCTAAAAATGCGTTTCCATTCTTTCACTGTTGTTTTGTTTCCTTCCAGGCCATTGACCTTTTTCACCGTGTCGTCCAAGGGGAAATTCCTAGAGGCATTGTTTGCAATGAGTATACACTCTCACAGGTCACTCACGGAAACGCCACCCATCTGAGTAAACTGTTCTGTGGAGTAGAGAAACTCCTACAAACACATGCTGTACAGGAAGTCCTGAGGATTGTGGGATTTGAAAACATCTTACCCAAGGTACGTCGTTATTATAGGTCTGGAAAAACTATTTGACTCCCATAAACAGGTGTAAAAGTTTAGAAGTTTCAGAAATATGTATTCTTTTAAGTTCCATAAATATGATCCAAATTTATGGCATATCAAAACTTTAAAATGCGAACAGAGAGTTGATTCTCATTGCTTTGTAGATGTTTAGATGCGGGATAGAAGCTCAGCTCAGCAAATCATGATGTCTCTCCATTAGTTACTTAACATATGTTGACATTGTCTATTGCTCCTACATATTTTGACCGATTTCAACCAAACTTTGTCAAAAGTATCAGTAGCCCAGCCCCAACATGTCACATGACCAAATTGGGGTCAAAAGAAACTCACAGACATAAAAAAAAATTAAACGGAAAAAAAATCACAGATTCTGGTGCAAGTTAATATTCAAAATTGACAATTGCAAAATAAAGGCCGCATACTTCTTGAGAATGTGAAGCATATATTTGACGTCACGAATCATTCACTGCAAAATTTTCCTGAGGTGAAATGCGTTCAACTGTTGTGAATTCACAGCTCGACAAGTTGCTGTCACGTCACAAATTTGCGCTGAGTGTGAACCGGTGCTTAAACTTATATTTCTGTTTATAATTATAGATAACTACTCTATTTAGTGCCGATCCGACAAACTACGAGCCCTTTGACTGCCCGGCGTTTGCCATGAACAGTCAGAATTTCATCATGAAGTTGTGGATGCTCCCTTCGGATTACGCCAGTTTCTTCAGTTCGTTCCAGCGGCCTGAGTACTTTGATCTGTTTGAAGTGCTGCCACAGATTCTAGCAAATACAACAACTGAGGATTTTGAAAGGTAAGCAGCAACCAATTTCACAAAACACTGCACAACTTAAGCCATGCGCAGGACTTATGCAACAAATTTGAACACCTTGAATGAGAATAAACACAACATTTCGACAGCTGTTTGTTTTTGTTTTTGCTAGGCCACGAAACGGTCAATGAGTAAACATCTGCCTGCCATTTTGAAAATAGTTTTGTCCAACTTTCTTTGGAATCGTGCAGCAACTAGTAAATAGCAATTCATTTCACAAAGCTGTGGGTGTCTTGTATCAACTTTGATAAGTTGTGCAATGACGGGCTCCATGACAAGTTGTACTATGACAGGTTCCAAGCCAATCACGATTTGCTAGTAAAATAGGTCCTTTTCAGTCGTAATGCCACAACTTACTCTACCTACAATGATTGTGCAGGTTATGTTATAATTTGTTACGTACATAACGCACTATGAAACATTTTTTAAATAGTCAAGCGTTGCACAGCATGTTGCACAATGCACGCAGTCAATTGTGAAGCAATTGGAGGTAAAGAAGTACGTTTTCAAAGTTTGATTTTCTTTTTCTGAAATTTAGCTTGACTGAGCTCTACCATCTTCTGCAACCTCTGATTGGTCCTCTGCTTGACAACGGTTTCCAGGACAACGCCACAAATATAGATGCGTTGCTGCCATATTTGCAGTTGATCGACGCATATCTGATATCCCAACTAGGTATTTAGTAGATTATTTTTTCTTGAGTCTTGTATGATTTTCATACAAAATAGGAAAATATGAATGTCAAAATCACACAGAATTTTCCTTATGAATAGAGGACGAAATTAGACACAAACAAGTATTGTTTATGTGGATTACCATACACAAATATAAATGCATTTGAGAGCCTCTTAAATAAGTTCATAGTTTACACCTGAACATTTTCATCTAAGTTGCACTCAAATTAAAAAAAAGAAAATCACTGTGTCCTTTTGCACAAGGAATACAGTGTGGCACTCTGATGCCAATTATTTCCCATACTGCATTGTGACAAATGGCTTCACTGTGATACCGCATTGGTACTATTCATTGAGAATCTCCACTGATCTCTATATACTGACTGGATAGTGCATAGAGAACAACAGGTCGAAGTCAATTGAAGCCATGTTGGGAAGACCACGTCGGTGTTCTTAAAAGGACAACTTTCCATCTTAGATCTGTTTTAAAACGTTGTGATTCACTTTTCCAACGTTTTTGTTGACCTTTTGTCCACCAGGATTCACAGTTCTTTAAACATCGTGGTTCACTTCTTGCCCACCAAGATTCACTTTTTGAACGTCGCAGTTCACTTTTTACGACACGTAAATATAATCATGGTAGAAACTTTTGAGAACATCATCATACGTGTACATGAACGAGAAAGCATCAAATCGAGATGCAGCGCCCATATTGAAAAGACGGGGGTAAACTGGCCAAAAAGCCACACAATGAATAATCCCCTGTATTCTCTTTATCTGCCACAGATCAGACAGGCTTTGTGGAGTTGAGTTCTCTTTGGAGTAACGCTTCAGTGGTCAGGGAGTACCTTGCAGCTATCGAGGGATTCAGTCCTGATATCATCGATGCCATCATCAACAATAAACTCAACAATAAACTCAACATCTCAACAGTGAGTAGTCATTGGCCATTTTCCAAATCTCGGCTGCATTACCAGCTTTAACTTCATCTCAGACTACAGAGTCATTTTCATATATTTACTACTGAACCAAAGCAAGAGAAATTGTGGCAACTTTGAACGAGAGGGCCTAAAACTTGGGCGTAAAGTCACAAAACTTAAGCCTAAACCCAATACTGGAGATGGAGACTAAGTTTGGCAAATGCCATTTCATTGCGAAATGAGAAATCATGGACAATTCTCTTTCGCATTAAGAAGTGTGGTCTACTTGTTAGGGTTTGTGGCTTATGTACAGTGGGTCAGGAGTTTAAAATCAGGTGCTGATCATAAGTTGTGTTCTTGGGCAAGACACTTCACCCCATTTGCCTCTCTCCTCATAGAAGTAAATGAGTACCAGCATTAGCTGGGAAGTAACCTGCCATGGACTGGCATCCCATCATCCAGGGGGAATAGATATATTCTTTTTTTTCATGCCAAGGAAACCAGAAAAAAACACTAGCAGTGTGTTACATATCATGTATGTTAATTGTCTATCCAAAAAGTTACTGACAAAAATATTGTTAAAAACCGTACTTGGTTTAAAGATAGTAAAAGCACAAAACTCCCTGTGAAATTATTCTTTCTGGCAAGCTGTCATTTTGAAGAAAACAATAAAAGAAGGTCATTTCCAAAGATGTGCGTCTAAAGACGCTTTTTGTTGGAAATTTCTGTTAGTAGTACGTTTTTGTCGAAGCCGTGAATGTGTGCACGTAAGCGTTGACATGATGCACATGTGCGCAGTTGCTATAATTTGTCGGTTCAATGCGTGACATTGTGTAGCTGCAATTGGCTGAATTAGAACGGGTCCTGGACGCTGATTTCGGGTGCAATTCAAAACATGACTCGGCAACTTTTGAATTGAAATCAAGATCCTAGAATATTATTTTCTCAAATATACAGCATTCACTGAGCTAAAACTTCATCAGGTAAGGTACTTAGCACCCTTCTTTAGATTTTAAGCACTTTCGTTGCTTCAAACATAAAAAACTCACAAATGATGTTCCCTACCTTTAACTGATCTCCATTTTGGTTTTCTTTTTAGCTTACCCAGCTCCAGGGTAACGTCAGAGATGAGCTGTGTACAAACCACATGTTATTCACCCGACTGTTTGTCTTCAACGATACGACCATTGCGTCAGAGGTTCAGACCTTGGTCTGCCAATCTCTCAACAGCACCGACATCCTGCAATTCCTACAGGGGTCACTCAACGTCACTGACCTCATTCAGGCTGTGAGTGTTATTTCGTTAGTATTGAGTTTTTTTGGTGAAAACAGGGCTGTGAATAACTGAATCAAACTGGTTAGCCAGAGTTGTGCCAGACAAACTAGCCAGTGCGTTCGCATAGCTTTAAAGGCAGACGTAAATAAAAAGTATGTAATAGTGTTCAGCGGATACTATAGGAATCGAAGTCAATAGGTTTGGCTGCTCAAGTGATGTCTTGGGTTTATTTGCAGCGGTTCAAGCAGGGCTGTAACGGCGACAGTAATAAGACCTGTGTTAAAAGAGAGCCATAACAGCCCTGTTTATAGGGCTACTGTTCATCACGTATGTTCATAGCCTACTGCCTGTGATAGTCACTTAATTCATTTACGGGCTACATTTGCTGCACTTGCGCTATATGAGACATCCACTAGTCTTCGCATGTCACGTTTAAGCCTTATTAAGGAACAAAGGCTGATGGCGTCGAGTGGGATACCTGGGCACAATAGACAAACTAAGTGGCAGGCACAAGCATACGTGTCATGGGGATGAACAATGACAAAGGAATACTTAACAGTATTTTAAATGCCTTCACTTAAACTTGAAAATAGGAAGACATGCAACTAGCTTTTCTTAGACTAGCATTTCTTGGAATTTCATCTTATGAATATTTTCTTAGACTTGATGAAAACCCTGGCAAAATCCTCCCGAACAAGGTGAATTTTGAATAAACTGAGAGAGTTGGGGGTAAACCTAACCCTGCCAGATGCAGCAAAGTGCAGCAGGTGTCAAAAAGTCTTTGGGACTTTGTTGCATTGGTTCTAAAGATTATAGCAACCTAAACAGCCAAATCTGAGATTATGGGAATACATGAGTGCCATGAGTGTGCTAAAGGGTTCACCCCTCACTACTGTGGCCTGGGCTTGATTCCCAGCTCGAACCATAATGTGAGCAGAGTTGTTCGTTGACTCTCTCCTGTACCACCACAGCACTTCTGATCCGGTTGTGCTCCGTGGTCAGACATGGGTCGCATGGCAGCTATCTAAGGCACCCTTACATACCTTCGCTCGACCACATTGTAGCTGTCTTCTTCGCATTTCAGCGTCTGCTGCGAGTAAGGATGATGACCCCCCCCCCCCCATTAAATGAATGGAATCAATTGATTTGTTAAATCTTTGCGACCAATCAGATAACATCCTCACCAATGGACGTGACCCTCCCAGAGTACTTGGACCAGCTGCTGGAAGCCCTGGCGACTCTGTCTGCTCTTGACCCGGCCATCCTTGACCGCTTCCTGACTGACCAGTGGCCGTCGCTGACAGACGGACTCATGAACACCACGGAGATCATCCAGCTGGCCATGAGTGCCAAAGACCTGATCAGCATTGCTAAGAGGTAAATCAAAGGTTTGACGGGTGATTCACAGTACATTGGTCTGCCAACAATTTTAGACTACAGAGCAGGGTTTCCCCAGGGTTTTGTGAGTGTCACGTGGTACCACCAACTGTCGGTGGACCTTATAATGCACGCGGACACTTTCGCATTTAGAATATTCTTCTGCATCCTTGCAAGACCCCAAAAAAGACCCCTGTATGCCTGGGCATCACTAGAGAGGGGGGGGGGAGTTAAGTGTAAACCCCCCCCCCCCATTAGTCGGTTTTGTTGGCAAAATCTTGTGTCTGTTGGCAAATGAGCTGTAACGAATAGCACCACCTGTTGTCCAATAGTGTCCAAGATCAGCAGCTTTGAACAGCACCCCCAACAGTCAGATAGTGTCCAGCCACCCCCCCCCCTCCCCCCTTTCCCTTTTTGATTTTGCTGGAGCTGGGTGATAAGAAAATATTCCTGGCTACCTTTCAGCACGGATGGTCCGTCGGCAAATTTGGTGTCAACCTCCACCCCCCCCCTCTCCCCCAACAAGGCTTCAATAAGTTTTACTGTGTTTTAAGACAGTGTGCTGTAAGTTGTACTTTGAAATTGTATACATTTATTATTAAATAAAGTTTGTAGTTAAGGGACTTATCTATTTGTCGTGCCTGTTCAGCTTGCAGCCTGTGATTGATGTCTTACGGCCGGCGTTGGGCAACGATTCAACGTTCCAGATGATAGAGGAACTCTTGGATTCTCTCAACAGCCTTGATGGCTTGCTGGACCTCCTCAGCAAGCTTCCAGGTAAAACAACAGGCTAGTTGGGTGCTCCAACTGCGATTCTTTTTTTTTTGGATTTATGATTTGCCGTATGTGCAGAAAATCGCAAATGCCACCAACACGTTAAGAGGAAGGTTGTTGCTCTGAAGTAAGAACCAAATTCAGGAAATGCAATACACACTGTTTTTTTACAAGATGTTTTCATGCCCAAGTTGTTCAAATAGATTTGTATTTTTATTGCATGGAAAACTGAAAATTGCAGATTTGGTTACCGTTGCCTCACACACTCGTGTAGCTGCAACGTTTTTCCTGAACTGAAAAACGTTAAAACTTGATATGCACATGGGCAGCTGGAGTACCAAACTGGGTTGTTGTAGATTCTCTGTGCTTGGAACCTTCAAATCTTTGGAGTACTCTGAGCAATAGATTGGATCGAAACTGCATCTGCTTGACATAAGTGATGTAGATTGTGTATTGTTTTGATTCTGTTTAATTAGGACACTAAACTCTCAAAATGGTTTTTTTTTTTCAAAATTCACCTGCGTATTTTTATAAACACTGTATACTCAGTGTTGCCCCCGAGTGATTGTGAGAAAATATCGCTCAATGTGGGACTCGAACCAACGACCTCCTGCTTACTAGTGCAGATGTCTTACCACTCAACCACTGAGATTGCCGGGGTCAGCTTGCTGGTTCAAATCAGATATAGCAGCGGGTACCGCAATGAAATTATTCATGTCCATCTTAGGAACACTCAAATCTATGGTCGTCGTTCTACCTTTAGCGTCGGTTGGATACAATTAATAATATAATGTTAAATAGTGACTTCTGCCGGCTTTCCTCGTCAGGCAACATCTCAAACCAATACCATTGGGTCATTGTAGTTGAAGTTCAGAATATAATATCAGCATTGCAAATGGCGTCGAGTATCAAATCAACATCACCTGACACTGTTACCCCTGATCAGCAGGCGTATCGTTACTTCTTCATTTCTTCTTTCATTCCTTATTATTCCCCCAGATCTTTCACTGCGCAAGCTCTTCAAGGACCCAGATGATGTGTATGAGTTTCTGGTGGCAGAAGTGGGATTCTCAGACCAGGCAGCATCTGATCTGCTTTCAGCTTCTTTGAGCTTGGAAGTGGTGAGTCGCTATGCTTTGGTTAATCCACTTATTGGGATTCTGAGTTTTGCTCTTCATCCATGTTATTTTTAACACTTGTAAACTCGGTACTGTAGTCCTTGCGAGAAAATAAGGAAGCTTGCTCAGTTGCACTCAGCTGCAGAACTCTACCCAATGCAAACTTCTTGTATCTTTTCAAATAAACCTGAGTCACCGACTGACTGAGTCACTGACTACAACTAGTTTTCCAAAACTAAAACTTTAGGGTCTGCGAATTTCACAATTTCACAGATAAAGCAAATCAGGTTGCTTTAGTGGGATGAACCTCATGGTGTTTCACAGCTTTTTAATCCAATAGCAACCCAACCATACTACATTGTTCTATTTTGTAATTATTCAGTGACGAAACCATAAAGTGCTCGGATGGTTTCGTGCGGTACAGGAACAAACCCACTGTATAAAGCCTTATCAAACTTGGAATTTCTTTTTGTTTGTTAACTAGTTCCCAGTTGCTTTCCTAAGAAAGGGTGATTTTGGGATCGAGCCATCGAGGTACAGTCTGTTTCCAGAATTGCCCTTTCTATATATTTATGTCTGAATTGGCCCGTCTTCAGGAGTTAAGTGTTGACCGTTTTATTTTTACAAATTTATCTGTGACCAGGCGCCGTCCTTGAACTTTACCGCCATCAACACCATTGCGTGCGACGAGACCGAACTGACCAAGCTCATCGCATTCCCGAAGGGTACCAACGTCACCGGTGTCCTGCAGACGCTGTGCACGCTGGACTCTGAGCAGCTGACTGTTGCCTTGGAGGGGGTGATCGAGAGAATGTCCATTGGTGCCGTCATCGAAGAGGTATGATAAACAAGGGGATGGAGTTTGGGGACAAGACTTTGGAAATGACAGACAAGATGGCTTCAATTTGTACTAAGCACAGAAAAAACTCGCTTAGCAAAGACAGGTCACCAGCATAAATGTCATGTCATTTATACTTGCGTGTGACTGGTCTCTGGCTTATTTTTTGTAAGCTCATAAATTCACTAAGTAATATTTTCTGCTTCTGCAGCCCCATGAAATTGGGCCTTTGAAATTAGAATTTTTCCGGCTTAATTCGCACTGCGCCACTTTATGTTTCAGTAGACTTGTCAGTCTTGTGAAAGAATCATAACTGTAAGATAAAGATCTAAGGTAGCCCCATGTGACAAATCTCTTCTATGAGTTTGTGAGGTTTCTGAAAGGAACCGGGGAAAACTCAATGTTTCGGACGGTATGCACTGCCCGTCATCAGGAGACTGACGACCTTATCTTATGGATGCAAACCTTCAAATCTAATCGTGACTATAGACTAATCCATATTTGTTCTCTCTTTCTAGCTGTTGACGTACGGCTTCAAGGAGAGGTTTGGCAACACCACGGCCTCGCTAGGCGACCTATCCAATGCAGCTGCAGACTTGAACGCCATCCAAGAGTCTTTCCAGACCATCATGACCGAGTTCCAGTCCCTGAACTTCAGCTCTTTGGCGATCGATGAAATCGTTGACTCCATCATGGGCAATGCAGCCGCTCAAGCATCCACTTCAGCTAGTCCCTTGTCTGAAATGGTCTGCGGAAAGGGGGTCTCCATTAACCCTCTCTCGGCGGACGATCTGTCATCCGTGGCCAGAAGGAGGAAGCGAAGTGATGGGCGGAGCCGAATGAAACGGGAGGACGAGTTCGAAAAAGTACCAGGAAGCAGTGAGTTGCATCTCCTTTCATTTTGAAATGATAGAAACGGAAGCCACTTGCTGGCCTGGGCACTGGTGGGATTCAAATCTCGGTCACAGAGGTGAAAGGCCAGCGAAAATACAACCGCACCAATTTGACTTTCCAAAGGCACAGACAAAAACCTTGTCAGTGCCTACAGTGTACTGTAAAAGATTTTTATTTTTACTTTCTCTTGTGATTATAATTAAGGAACCAAAGTTTTCCAATGGCACTGTATCTCGCAAGCCTGAAGAAAGCTTGTTTTTAGAAGACAATGAAGAAATGTTCAATTTTAGAGATGGGAGGGGAACCCCCTGACCAATATTCTGGGGGGAACCTACAGAGTCAGGTAGAGACCCAAGACCTTATTCACAGCTTGGGTGGGGTTCGAACCCCGGGTCTGCATTTTACTAAATTCATAGTCTTAACGGAAAACTATTCTACCTTCTTTGAACCTTGTGTGCCTTTTGAAAATGGAACATTTCAGGCTTCTCCCCAAAGAAGTACTTCTGAAACTGGGAAAAATATTGTTAAATTATATCAGTATATTTTGGTTGTGTTTGATTCAGCCCCATTCTGCAGTTCCCTGTATGACGCCATTCAAGCTGGCGAGAACGGCCGTCTTATCTGGCGTTACATCAAGCCGATTCTGCTGGGCAAGATCCCATATGCTCCCAACAGTCCTGCCGCGGCCAAGATTATCAAAGCGGTAAGAACATTCAGAGTCTTGAGGCCCATTCATACTTCATGCGAATACGCTGCGAATTTGACGTCACGAAGCAATTCGCTGCGAAATTCGCCTGAGTTGAACTGTGTTCCACTTTTGCGAATTTGGAGCGCGAAAACTTGCCCTGACGTTACAGGTTCGCAGTCGCTTTCGCACCGAGTTTGAACCGGCCTTCAAGAGAATACATTTGTTTATTTCACTACTTTGTTGTATTTTTCATTGGATTTTAGTTTTAGAGACAAAATCACCCTTGATGTCGTTTGCCAATGGGCTCCGTTCATAAGTACCCCCTCAACGGTTACAAAGGGAGAGTTGGGGGACACCACTGGGAGGGACATTCAAATGCATTGCTGATGACACCTGATGCTCACGCAGAGATTTTATGGCTTCAGGCACATTCAGAATAATATTAGTCATTTGCAATTTGCATCACATGTGCACAAGTATTACGTTCACTGTGTGGACTTCCGAACAAAAGAGGTCCACATAAACCAGGTAGAGGAGACGCTGTTTGGACTTGCCCACGTCCACACAGTGTTTCCCCCTCTCTGGAAAACAGGTTTAGAGGCATTTTGGGGGTTAGTACATGGCAAAATGAAGAGAAACACTGAAGGGAATCATAGAAAAAAATTGAGTTGAAAGAGTTTTCACAGTTTGAGAAAATTATTTTTTTTCCACTGGTTTTTCTTAACTACACGAAAACAAAGAAATGTCCACACTACGTATGCAAAACAAACATGCGTGCGCAAACCAGTACATGCATGCAGTGTGTTCCATCCACTGAGCTCTCGAAAGAGGTTGTAAAGTGCAATCTACTGTTTGTACACTGAGTCCATATGCAAAGCAGCTACGGAATCATATTTCTCATGTTTTTCACTAGTGTAACATCAACTTTTTATAATCAAAGTGGAAACAACATTCTGTGACCACAACAGCTGTGACCACAACTTGCCTGCTTTGTCTGTTGACCAAGTTTCACTAGTCACTGTGCTTGCTTTTAATACGTAAGATCTCACTGCTGGTGACTAGCCTTTGTTAAAAGTATAGCAGGGGAAGTGGAAGGAAATTTTGACCGTCTGTGACTGTTTAAATAGCAGGAGGTTTAAAGTGTGATATGTTGATTGACTTCACAGCAAGGGATCGCAGTGGTATCAAAATGGAATCAGCATGTGATTGATGAACCTTTTCAATCAGCCTTTTGAATGTCATCTTGTTGACAAAGATCAGTGTACCAATATTTTACTCGCCAATTTTGCAGAAAAAATACTGAATACTCTGTTTGAAACAGTTAAAAGCAATATATAGCATGCTTTGAAGGTGGATAGTCGATATTAGCTCCTCGAGGTATTGGAATTCATTACCGAGGGGAGCTGATATTGACTATCCACTCGAACAAAAAGTGTTATATTTATTTTACTATACCTCATACATATTCACCAGAATTTCGTCAAGGTATCTTGGCAAAACGTTGCTGTACGTGTGCCGCTATCTGCTCATGTGTCGCTATCTGTTCATGTAGCTAGGGCGATGTTCACATTTGCCTCTACCCCCATGCACTAGTTCCATGATTGTTTAGTAAAGTGCATGCGTAGTAGACTATTGCACGGGTAACCCATGCAGTTGTCAGCTGCGCATGCCTATTTTGCCCTGTGCGTGAATCCTAGCATGCGCGCTTGGTAAATAGTAAAACTAGCAGCTGACTATATGTAAAGGTGAATGAATCTGACTTATGAATATGTATGAGGTGTAGTAATGACACTCCTAGGGCTATTGAAATGAACACACCATGTAATTGTGGTAATTTGATGATTTCCCCTTTTATTCTTGTCAGTCTAATTTCCTGTTTGAGGAGATAGCCACAATCCGTGACGTTGCTGCGGCTTGGCTTGCTGGCTCTGAAGATCTAAGCACACTGATTGGCAGCAATCAGTTAAGCCTTATCAAGGTGAGTGTGAACGGCTAGACCAGGATCTTATACCATGGGGACAAACTGAGCTGCTCCATCAAAATGAGGCTTCAGTTGCAAAATTAGGTCTTGTGAGAGAATTTAGGAAAAATGTTAAATGTTAGCATCATTTTGTTTTTGGTACCGCGATGTCATGCTATAAGAATGCCATTGTAGAACAGATGGAACAAGAAAGCACTCAGAGAGCGCAAACCTCCGCCAAGGCTAAACAATTCCCCGCCATATTGCCAGTACACCCAAAAGAAATACTTGCATATCCACTGAACTTCCATATTTTATTGCACATTCCCCACTCCCCCATAGTATCAAATGGTCAAGTCCATTGACCTGTTGGTTTCAATTGTGTGTGCGCTATGCGCTCATAGACCGAATGCTGCGTTACCCACACATCTCTACACATAGCATATTCGCACGCACAACATGGTGAAGAATCCTTTAAAAAAATCCTGCATCCAAACCTGATCCGGATTTGTACTTGTACCAAGGACCACCCCTAAAAAATTTCATGAAAATCCGTCCATTAGTGTTTGAGTTATCCAGTTAACAGACAAACAAACAAACAACCCAACAAACCAATGCCAATGAAAACATAACCTTTTTGACAGAGCTAATAACTGTTCATATTATTCTGGCTAGCTGTTTTTTTTTCTGTTTTATGTCTTTGGACATTTTTTTTTTGCGTAAAAAATGGGTTATTCTGGAGGTTTTAGGTTCAAACTTCAACTCCAGTCAAATTCCTCCAACTCATATGTGGAGCAGCTGTTGGTTGTGTACAATTCCCCCTCCCGTTTTTAATTTGTCTGTTGTCTATCAAAGTCTTGATAATTATTGTAATCACATTCATTTGAAGTCTGGATTGCTCAGTTGGTAGAGCTCTGGTACAGCGGTAGGTTCAGGTCCCTTGCTAGTCAAATTCTATACTCGACAGCAAAATGTAAATCTTGGCCGATTTTCCGTTGCTGTTCATTTGGTTCATTTACACTTTGTTCAATTTTCTCCCGATTGGTTCCAGGATTTCGTAGCCAACTCCTACACCAAGGAGATCCTACAGGACCAGCTTGGGCTGGACGCTGACCTCATCGCGTCGCTCCTGGACAGCGACCTGGTAGCAATCTCAGCCGACGACCTCGCTTTGATTGACGAGATGGCCGAGCTAGTGGTCAACTTGACCGGCTGTGTCGAGCTGGACCGGTTCATACCGTACCGGACTGAGAGCTTCATGAAGGCAGTCGCTCAGAGATTGAGCCAGAACAACACTCTCTTTGCAGGTCGGTCACTTACTCCAGAGATGCTGGGGGTGGGGGTGGGGAGGCAGGACAATATATATTGCACCAGTGGTGAACAAGAAATGTTTTCCCCAAAAATTCATTTTGCTGGATGGCCATGCTGATGGTGTAAGCATACACCGCGCCATGCGCTAGTGGGCCATGCGCTAGTGGGCCATGTGCAGAGAGCGCGTTCAGTGCGTTTATCAGATGTACAGCTACCCCTTTCTTTTTCCCTTCTTCCTCCCCCCCCCTTTTTTTGTTGTTATGGTCATAATGGGTTTCAAACCCCCCCCCCCCCTTTGCTGCGCAACTGTCTGGCACTGGGGACTCTATGTAAAGCGGCTTATGTTGCTGGCAACAACTCAGTTTTATCAACAAGAATAAAAACAATAAATGAGAGTTTACTCAAACTCCACCCACACCAGCATGTTTATTAATGGTGTAAATCAAGGATTTTCTTTTGTTCCTCTTCCCTTTTCCTTTGTTTATACTCTTTTTTGCAACAGCTCTCATTGATTTTGTACACATTTTCTAATCAAGGTCGTCCTCGATTTGGTTCCTGTCCTCGATTCACTGATGATGTTGCATCATAAACAAACGCACCCATCTTTGTAAACACTGACAATCGTGGACCCCTATTGTCCCTAATGCTCATTCCTTTGTTTGTACTCTAACTTTTTAGAAACAGCTCTCATTGGTTTTGTACATGAATTTCAATTGTGGACTATCGGTCCATCGTGGACCCTTTGTTTGTGCCCTTACCCTTTTGTCCCTAGTCCACGATTGCCGGTGTCTTCATACTCACATTTGCACTCTAGTGATTTGGAGAACTAACTGATTCCGCTGGAAGGCATTTGGAATTTGGGTGAAACGTCCAGCCTGACAGACATTATAAACTGCCAGATTCCTGTGAAAATAGTTTGCTGTCTTAGTCACTTGTACACTTAAAGGGAAAATACAACATTTGCAAACATCAAAAAATAAAACTACCAAATCATTTTGAAATACCTTGCTGGACTGTTAGTGAATGACAGTGTAAAACATCCTGTAAAAACATGGCACCTGGTATACTGTCATTTTCAAGAAAAGTGGTATTTTTGTATCAATTTCCAAGTGCTGGTCAGCCGACCAGCGTTGGAAAAAACTGGCTTTTTTCCAAGTACTGGCCCCAATTGACCATCGCACTTGTTTGCAATCGATTACACACCTATGAACGGGTACAAGCCAGCTAGACTGGTTCCCTAACCTTACAATTCCCCAATGTATGTAAACTGCTCTGTTTCTTCTTATATGGAGTCAGGGAACCAGACTACAGGAAAATGATGGTTTTTCTTGGTTTTTATAGCATTTTCGAACCCAAAACCTCAAAAAACTATATTTGCTATATATTTCCAACCCCCCCAATTCCATCCATTTCTGAAACTTACAGCAAAAGCAAATGATGTATATTCCCTTTAAACCCATGTTGGATTCCTGTGCAGAACTGACTTGGTATGAGAACTTATGTGTGTTTATAGAAAAGAACCAGGAAGTGGTTGTTGCTGATTTGTATTTACCATTGTGACATTTTTTCTTCTGTTGGTAGGTGTTTATTTCAGCAATCTGCAGAATGCCAATAGCCTGCCTCCGCACGTGCACTACAAGATCCGCATGGACATTGAGAACACTGCAGAGACCAACCGACTCAAAGACAAGTACAGTCACCCCTCCTTATTTTTGGGTTTACACTCTAAAGTGGTTTTGCTTTCAAACAGGTGTCCAAAATTCATTTCCCTCTCAAAAAAAAATACATTAAGTTCTAAATGATCCTATGTACCTGTAATTCAACTGACGTGGTGCCCATAGTGATTCTAGGCTTTGGATGTTGTAATCATATCAATCATAAGTGAATCAAAAGTGAGTCACAAGATACCACAAGGAAATCACAAGTTAATCACAAGTCGGTCACTAGTCATATCGGGAGTCGTTCACAAGTAGATCACATATTAATCACAAATAAACCACATTTCGGTCACAAATCAATCACAAGTCAATCAGAAGGCACCTATTTTGAAAGCAAAACCACTTTAGAGTGTAAGCCCAAATCGAGGAGGGATCATTGCACCTGTCTTTGAGACTCCAAGACAAGTACAATGACCCCTTCCTCCCCAAAAAATTACGTTCAGTTCTGGTGTCTAACGTTGACAAAGAGTGGGTATGATATCCTTAAAGCCACGTAGGAACATTTGCAATTACAGGAAAATTACCTTAAGTTTTAAGCAACAGAAACCTTTCTCATAGAGAAGATAGGACTGGTTCCAAATTAACTGTGAAGTTTCTCTGCCTGAAATGCTATCGTTTGGAAGATAACTAACATTGAAGGCGGTTTCAATATAGGCTGCCCGCAGGCACACTTTCTTTAACGTGCGTTAGCAATGGATTCCAGTTTAATGTGCACACATTTTCTCCGTCTTCTCAAAAACGTGTAGTATTCACTGAGCTGAAACTTCAACAGGCTAGTTGTTATGTGCCCTATTTGAGATTTGAGCTATTTTGTTGCCTCAAACGAAAAGAATGCACAAAAAGCAAATGATCCTAGGTAAGTGTGATTACCTGTTTTGATGCTTAATGTGATTCTAGGCTTTGGATGCTGTAACCATATCAATCATAGGTGAATCAAACGTGAGCCACAAGACATCATCCCAAGGCAATCACAAGTCAATCACAAGTCAATCCCAAGTCAATCACAAGTCAATCCCAAGTCAATCACAAGTCAGTCACAAGTCAATCACAAGTCAATCCCAAGTCAATCACAAGTCAGTCACAAGTCAATCCCAAGTCAATCACAAGTCAATCACAAGTCCATCCCAAGTTAATCACAAGTCAATCACAAGTCCATCCCAAGTTAATCACAAGTCAATCACAAGTCCATCCCAAGTTAATCACAAGTCAATCACAAGTCCATCCCAAGTTAATCACAAGTCAATCACAAGTCCATCCCAAGTTAATCACAAGTCAATCACAAGTCCATCCCAAGTTAATCACAAGTCAATCACAAGTCCATCCCAAGTTAATCACAAGTCAATCCCAACTGAATCACAATTCAGTCACAAGTCATATCGGGAGTCATTCACAAGTACAGTAAACTCCTGCTAAACCGACATCGTATAAACCGTCATATCGCTTAAATCGGCCGTCTGACGAAAGTCCCGATTGTCTCTAATGCATTTCCATTGACATTTTCATTTCTAAGCCGGCCTTTGTAAGCCGCCATTTCACCTATGTCGGCGTGTTACTTTCAGTCCCATTTCCTCAAAACCACAAAAATTCTGCTGTATAAGTCGAGATCGTGCTCTGCGGTTTGCAAGAAGTGTCAAGTGAAAAGTCCCACACACTGCTAACTGACATCTGTTTATCAATGGCACGGCCCGTGATTGATGCATCGGCCAGCACGTGTACACTAATCGCACGTGTACACTGTTTCATGCACAGTCTGTACATTGTGTGCATCGTTCGCTTACACGTGCGCGATCCCACTAGCACATCAATACTAGTACCCCCTCTCGACTGCACGCATGCGCTTTGTTCATTTAGGGGGTCCCCTTATTGTACCAGTACCATGCACACATTTAATTCGTGACTGTACGTACATGCACAGTGTACACTACATGGACGTACAGTATGCAAGCGATCTGTACATTGTACCACTGTTAACGCATACTAGCCGGCCGCACTGTCCTTGCTTCGTACGTACGTACATGTACATGCATGACTTTCTGTGATCAATACCACAGCCTGTTTGTGATGATAAACATTGAGGATATATTTGCTGGAATCAACCATGGATGTAGAAATAAACCAGGGTAAATCAAAGCCTTTGAATTTTAGCCATGAATCTTGTTTGCATGATCTAGATACAGATGCGCATAGGCCATTAATTCAATCTATTTTTTTCACTCCGTGATTCAATTTGTGTATTTGTGTAAGTCGTCAAAATGACGACTTGCAGCAGAAGCCGACATTCGCGTAAGTCGTCACAAATTCTCTGGTCCCGAGAGTGCCGTCTTAGCCGGAGTTTACTGTAGATCATATATCAGTCACAAATAAACCACACCGATCACAAATCTATCACAAGTCAATCAGACGGCAATCAGTCAGTCAAATTACAAGGGGAGGGGATGAACAAAGAAAAATGAATGTCTTTAGTCACAGTTTATTTGAAAAGCTTGCAACTTGATTTGCGACTTGACTTGACTTCAGGCTTTGATGTCCGGTGATGTTTAGGCCCCTGAATTGGAGGCCTCCGAATCAGTGGGCATATTCCAAACCCTGTTCTCGTGATGCATGAACATGAGAATGTGGTTACAAATGCCAAGAACGGATATGCGAACTTTGTTCATGAACGCGAAAACTTCTTGGAGATTGTACGAAGAACAAGAAGAATAAAGATTGCTGATGAGTAGCTCATATTATTTGTCCTAATATATTTAAATGTTCAAACTGTCAATCTAAAAGGCCTTGCAAATTCCTCCGGCCTCGTTAAGTACACAACGTCCTCTGCATATTGGCCTATATGGGCCGCTTTCTCAGATAAAAAAAAGCCACAAACAAAATTGGCATATCGACTCATCTTTGTGCATGTGATTGACTTGAATGAAACTCTCTCCCTAATACCCTCTGTGCCCACAATTCTTTTATTCATGACACAAATTACTTTTAAATGTTTGTATCTTAGGGACTGGAGTGCGGGTGCTAACAATGAGCTGTTGAATCAAGTTTACACCCGAGGGTTCATCATCCTGCAAGACATCATTGAGAAAGCAATCATCCAACTACAGACCAGCAATGACACGGCCAAACCGGGGGTCTACTTGCAGCTCATGCCCTACCCATGCCACGTCGTCGATCGGTAAGTCTTGTAGGCCCGAAACGATTATCCGGTTATTGGATTGATTGAGCCATTTTTCAGTCACATTATTCACGTAATCAAAACTCTCACTGTCAAAATTGGGTTTCCTTCTTTTTCACCACCCTGTACTTAACTCTTTCAGTGCCCGCGAAATTTGAAAAGTTTTTGGGGAATGCGAGATCGTTAAAGTCAAGTGTCACTCACCCAATTCTGTTCCGATGTGTGTGTGCGGTACTGTCCAACTGTTCTCCCGCACGGTGGCTGGCGGTAGAAATTGCCTCGACTACCGCGAGACGAAACCGATCCTAGTCCCGCGAATATATATCTACGAATGTTCACAAGGTTACCGACGGACGGACGAAGACGACGAGGATTAACTAACTAGTATAAAACTTGGAATTGTTGACGAATAATGATGATAAACTGGCAAAAACTTGGCACTTCAAATTTACAGGAACGCGACGATATTAAGACGTTAGAACGAAGGGGCACGTCCTTCGCACGTGTTTGTGAACCAACGAAAAGTCTATGTGAAACGCGTATTATGTACAGGTACCAGCGACACGCGAAAGTGCTGACAGGTCAAAGTATGACGAAATGCTGACAAAGGTCAGAGTTCGCGTGGGGTGGTCACCACAAGTTTAACCCTAAAGTGCCAAACTTCGAGCGTTTTTGTTAATTGTTCAAAATTCTGTTAAAAAAAAAAAGTAAATAAGTTTTACTCACTAAATTTGCTGTTGTTGCTCTCTGGTATATCCTTGGTATATTGGAAAGTCAATAGTAGTCACATACATAGTGATACATCCTGAAACACTGTCCTGCACACAGGGGAATTCCGCACTTTTTGCAGAAAATACGAGTGTCAGTGCTGCGCCCTGTCGCAAGAACTCGAATGAAATAAATAAATACAGGTCGTAACTGAATGAAAATGATATTATTAGAAATAGTGAAAGCGCCCCTTTGTGATAACATACTTACTCTACCTCGTACATGTACGAGGTTTGGTGATTTTAAGTACGAACATTACCTCGTACATGTACGAGGTTGGCGATTTCGAACTAACAAATATACCTCATACATGTACGACTTTGGCACTGAAAGAGTTCAACACAGTTTTAGAATACAATAAAGCAAACATGAAGTTTAGAAACAGCTGTTATACTGTTTTGTTTCTTGAAAGTAAAGTTTCATAACTCTGCATTTTTCATTTTTTTATAATGGGTATGTCTCGTTTTGGAAATAAAATCTTCTTTTAACCTTGTAATAAAAATAATGTGAGCAATTTTATAACTTATAGGGGCTAATAATCAACTTTTTTTGCGAATAATATTTCCAATCTTTCTCCTTTCTAATTTTGTTTTTGTTTTGTTCCATTGCAAAGGTTTGTGGAGCGTTTCGGCTATCTAATACCTCTCGTTATGGTCTTTGTTTTCATCGGAGCCATTGGTTCAATGACACATCAGTTGGTCTATGAGAAAGAACTCGGAATTGAAGAGGTTTGTACCTGGACCACAATCATCTAAAATGCATAGGAGGATGGCAGGGCGCACAGACTCTCTCAATACAGTTTCAGAAACTAGTAGTACTTTAGCCTGTGCATCTTTGATGTAGGGAAAAAAACAGTCGGTCTAGAGTGAGAAAACAGCAAGTGTTTAAGACCAACAGTATCTAGGGATGGAATACTTGATGTTTGAAGCCCGTTGGATTTGAACCTGTAAATACAGCTTTGTAGCCTGTACTTCTGGAATAAAAAAAACAAGAAATAGTTATTTTGTGAATGAGAGAGATAAGTGACGTATTTGAGGGAAATTGAACAAATTTAAGTTAGGGACCGAAAACTTGTTTGGGTTTTGGAATGGCTGCATTCGAACCTGTGCCCGCAATATTGTAACCTTCGTATCAAGGTAGAAGTTGGAAAGAGACAACGGGGAAATAGTGAGTTTGGGAGGGACAACGCCAGAGTTAAGGAGAAACCAAAAATGTAGGCATTTCAAAACTTATATGTTTTGCACTGACTGGTTTCGAATCTGTAACCCCATGTTGTACCCTGTGCATCTAAACAGAAATTAAGAAATACAAAAAAAAATTAAGTTTTGGAGTGACAAAGCATACATAAAGGAAGATTTTGTAGTTATGGGTTTAAAAATTTGTTGTTTGGGATTAGCTGTGATTCTAACTGGCACCAACCATATTTTAGCCCCTTTTTGGGTTAAATCAGATGTAGGGAAATATAACAAGTGAAATTGTCAGCAACATTAATGAAAAGGAATAGTGATAAAGTCTCAAAAGCCAACATAAGGTGAACCAAAAATAATGAGTTAGCAATTGAAAACTTGATTTTTTGAGAAGGGGCGGGAATCGAACGTGAGTCACTGAGGTGGAAGTCAAGTGGGCTATCGTTCACGCTGATTGTCTGCCATTTTGTCTCCAACAGCTAATGAAAGCCATGGGCCTGCGGGCTGGCCTCAACCTCCTGTCCTGGTTCCTGAACAACCTCATTCTCATGGCCATCATGTGCGCACTCATGGTGCTCATTCTCAAAGTGGGCAACATCCTGCCCTCCTCGGATTGGTCGCTTCTCTTCGTCTTCCTGATGTGCTTCTCGTTCTCGCTCATCATGATGAGGTAAAGGACAAGCCGCCGCACCCAATGCATTCTGGGATAGGTTGCGGAGTTTATGTTCAGCTTGTTTGTGAAGTCCACTTCATATTCAGTTATCTGTTTTGAATATTCATAAGAACAGCAGAGATGTCACGCTTGCGCATTGCAGGTGAAAGTCAAATGACAATATAACCCACGTGTCCTCTCTTCGGCACGTACTTTGAATACTCAGTTGACGTCCAGGAAATAAATCCCCTGCACTTTAGGAAAAAAATGGTTGCACAGAATTTTTTTGAAATATACCTGTGTAAAACAGTTGAAACATGACATATGGTTTGACTTTCACTTCAACACGCCACAACGTTTTTTGTTGTTGATATTCTGATTATTGGCAACATTATCCGTACAAATATATCCAAGGATGATGATAAATTTGAAATATACGTTTCCTATATCAGTTTGTCATATTCATCGTGTTTACGCGGTGAAAACGGTAGGAGGCATGAGAAGTTTTGCTTCGCATATTGCACTTGATGTTGGTGCTTGAAATTGGTGCATCGCTCAGTGACCACACTGCAAATTTTGAAATGAAAAGCGTGTGTAGTAAGCGTAATTAAAGATGAATCGGGCCTTGCAGAGACATGAAATGTCAAAGAAAGTTTGTAGCTCGAATACGTTCAATATTTTGGGTATTATTTCTCAAGATTTGAGAGTAAACTTAATATCAAATAGACCTGAGACATAATGACATCATGGTTTGTTTACATGTGCGCTTTCCTGTGGGAGCTTGGTGGGTTTCGTCCCCATCCGGCTCCCATAGGAAAGCGCACATGTAAACAAAGTGTAAAGTCAATCTTAGACAAATTCTGAACAAGTTCCAATGTGATGATGCCATTGATGTCCGTTTTTGATGACCATTGATACCTCATGATGCCAAGTGATGTCAAATGAGTACTGAATGATGCCCAACTCATGATGACCATTGATGACTGTTTGATGCCTTCTGATGCCCAATGATACTCAATGATGCCTTATGATGACCAAATGATGACCAAAGATGACCAAATGATGCCTAAATTGAATAATGATAATAATAACAGGCATACGTGTAAATGTACCATTAAGGAGACACGATATCGTAATTTCTTTGAATGGTGGGAGACACCGGTCATTAGTCTCCCTAATGTCACAGCCCCCCCCCCTTTAGAGGCAAACTTTTGTTGTAGCAAAATTAGGTTATATTTGTTGCTCGTGGTCTAATAAGTAAACATACCGACATTCGTGGAAAAAGGACAAGGGAATATTGGGTTGGGGCACATTTAAGTTTGAAAAATTTTGTGCACAAGTCTATGGGGATGTCTCCCAAATGTCCAATCCAAGGTAATAATTATTATAATAGCACTTTTACACTGCAACGGGGTATCAAAGCGCTAGTTACAATTATTTTTATCCCTGTTTCAACGGGCAAACACTCCTGAAACCTTCTCAGCTCCCTGGGGAGTATACAGCTTGATGCTGCCTGTTAAGGTGCAAGGAAGCTAATACAATCACAATAACCATCTCTGCCCTCACAGGTACCCATTTACTCCTGGGTGGAGAGAAGCAATGAATAACAAAGTGCCTTGCCCAAGGGCACACGCACCTTGACCCCAGGCCCTTAAAGCCAGAGTCCATCATTTGCAGCTATCCAAAAAGTAACTGGCGTAATTATTGTTGCAAAACATACTTGGTTGAAAGATGGTAAGGGGGCTAAACTCCCTGTGAAATAATTCTTTCTGGCAAGCTGTCATTTTGAAGAAATCAACGAAAGACGGCCTTTCCAACGGTGCATTTTAAGAAGCACCGTTGGAAATTTCCGTTAGTTGTTCGTTTTTTAATTCGGCGAAGCGCGTGCAAGCGTTGACACGACGCACACGCGCGCGTGGTTGCTATGATTCGTTGGATCGGTGCACGACATCCCGTAGCTGCAATCGGCTAGTGAGAACGTGTCTCGGATGCTGAATTCAGGCCCAATTCAAAACATGATTCAGCAATATTTGATTTGAAAATGAGATCCTAGAATGTTGTTTTTCTCGAAATATACAGCTGAAGCTGAGCTGAAACTTCATCAGGTTAGTTGTTCAGCACCCTTCTTCTGATTTTGAGCACGTTTGTTGCTTCAAACGAACAAAATGTACAAATTACAAATGATGGACTATACTTTAACCACAAGACCACTGATGCCCCGCATTTACAGCACTGATTGATGACATGGATATATATTTGTTGATTGTTTTCCATAGCTTTCTGATCAGCACCTTCTTCCAGAGAGCACACGTTGCTGCGTTCGCCGCCGTGTTGGTCTTCATAATATCCTACGTGCCGTACGTTCCTTACATCATTTTGGAGATGGATCTTGGAAGTTTCCATGAGACCCTCCTGATTGTAAGTATTTCCTATCTGACTTGATTTCAAGCAGTGGAGTGTTATTGAATTATCAGAAAATTGCTTGCTAAAGCACCTGTTTTCGTAGTTATTTCATCTGGCACACGGTGAGCAATGTGCATTTCACATCCAAATAATAAGATTATTTGGGTTTGGTGACATAACCACACCTGATTCTCTTTGTGGTGTATTTCAGAAATAAATTTGAGGCGTTACGGCAAAATGTCTACTAAACATATTTAAAAGAAAGAGCATGAAAATGGTGGAACAAAAGTATTTTTAAGCCAAAACAAGTGGCATCTTTCACTTTCACGACTACAACCAGTCAAGACTTTAAAGGGCTCTTTCTCAGTTTTTTGTGTGGATATGTCAATAAATGCACACTTTAAACAGCCTTGACTTGTCAACGGAATGTCCGATTGAAGTGCAAAAAACAGTAATGAATGGAGAATTTTGGAGAATTTTATTCTCTTTCCTTAATAACTGCAAACCCTCATCTTGACTTCTGCCAAGTTCTGTCGCCTTCTGCCAGAAAGCCTCACAAAAATAACACTGTTCTGATCAAATGTTTTTGTTCTTCTAGTCATTGATTTCTACGTGTGCGTTCACCCTCGGTTGCAATGAGATGGCTGTAAAGGAAGCACAGACGGTGGGTGTGCAGTGGAATACCTTCGGCCCTGACTTCCATCAGTTGGGTGCGTTTAACTTCAACTGGAAATGTGTGGCGATGCTATGGGATGGAGTCATCTACTTCCTCATCGGCTGGTATATCAGCTCTGTCTTCCCAGGTAAGACCGAGACCAGCAGCCGATTGTCACGCAACATTGGAAACAAATTTGTTGCGCAGCTGCGCAATAAACTTACGATTGATTTCACGAAACTTGGCGTAGCTTCGCAACATTTTAAATAATCTAAACATCTTGGGCAAGGAGTATTACAGCCTTTATGACGGTTGTTTGTGATGTTATTTGGTCACGAAACAGTCATTGAATCACAAAGTCCAAGAAATAGGGATAGTTTCTTTGACTGACTGAGACAAAAAGACTAAAAATGATTACCGAATGCACATGGAAACGGGGGGGCAGAACTGGAAGGGGGCGGGGGCACACTTGCAGCCCAGATTTTCCCAGGCCAACAAAAGTGCCCCTCTCGCGGTTATAAAAACGAGCTTTTCGAATCATTCTTGGCAGACGTTTTATAAGTTATGAGAACTCAAAAAATGTGCTAGGTATGGAAAACTTAGAAGAAAGGCAAGTATCATTGTGTACTTCGTTCATGCAAAAGACAATAACCCATTCAAAACAGTTTCAGAATTTTCTTCCATCTGCGGAAAACGCAAGACAGTTAAGACATACTAAAAAAAATTCAGAGCCTCGCTGTAGAACAAGAAGAATGAGAAACAGCCCAATACCATCTTTGATAAGACTTTATAATGCGAAGTAATATCTATCTCTATTTAAACTGACTCTTTAAATTGAATTTTATCAAAGAAGTTTATAATTTTAGTTCAAGGGCTGATTATGTATGTTTTTCCCTTAAATGTAATATTTAACAAGTGTTTTTTACTGTTATGTGTCATAGTTTCGTGTTTCTTATTTGTATGTAAGCACTGTCTTTTAACAATATTTGTAAATCATGTCAAACATTGTGCAATTCGGCCGCGAGGCTGCGATATGATGTTTTTAAAATAAACCATTTAATAAATGAATAAATAAATAAATGTGCCCCCTCTAGAGGATAATAAAACTGCCCCTCAAATGCTCGTGTATGAATGAAAACATATGATCGCACTACAAATAAAATGCCTCCTCGCTTGTAATACAAAACTGCCCCTCAAAAACACAAGTACCCCTCTCGCATTAACAAGATTGTGCACCTTCTCGAGATGGAAAATTGACCATCAAATCAGTGGTGCTCCACTCCCGATAACTTCCCGAGATGGAAAACTGCCCCTCGAAAGCACAATAAGTGCCCCGCTTGCAACATTGAAATTGTGCCCCCTCTCAAGATGGAAAACTGGCCCCGAAAAAATAACAGTGCTCTTCACACGAATAAAATAGTCACTGAACTGGCCATCAAAAGCAACAGTGCCCGTCTCGCGTTTAAAAAAATGGTCGCTCCACATAACTAGTGTTGCCCCCCCCCCCCCCCCCCCAGTTTGAAAAGCGTTCCGCCGCCTCCTGCATGGAAACAAAGTGAATATAGACTATCGTTCACCCATTGTCAAACACTGATTCTTTTGCTTTGTTTGATTGTATTTAGGACGCAATGGTGTGCCCAAGCCATGGTATTTCATCTTCGTTCCCTGCTACTGGTCCAGCTGCTTCAGTTGCAGCTCAGACTCGGGCAGCGGCAAGAATTACGCCGATGGCAGCAACAACAGTAAGTCCAACAGAACCAGGATTAGAATTTGGACAGTGTTATAGTGTCGCAGCTGACAGCAACTAAGGCTTGGCTCAAAATCTTACCATGAAAATTAGAACTGCCAAACTACAATTGTGGACCAACATTCATTTAAGTTTTTTTTATTAGTGATACAATTAAGTTCAAACTCTTCTGCTATCTGAACATTCACAGATAGTCAGAAAATTAATCCTCTTCCTCCATGCCTTTTTACTTTTCCTTAATTTCTTTAAATTGCACCCAAAATTTTTTAGGCGCATCAGTTGCATCATCAGTTTCATCAATTGAATGGATTCAGTTTCAATTGAATGGATAATGCAGTGCAGATAACGCAGGTCGCAATACGGATAATAATAATAATATGAATTGTAATAACTCTGGATTGCATGATAGGGCGACACTTCCATAGAAACGTGCACAAAACTTTTCAAACTTTAATGTGACCTAACCCAATTTTACCTTATCCGATCCAAACCAAGTTTGGTATGTGTACGTTTTGGACCACGACCAATCAATATAGCCCATTTGCGACAGCAAAATTCCTTTGCTAAAGGGTAGTTACCTCAATAGGGCGACACCAAAATTGTCGCCCTATTGCGGTGTGTCGCCCTAATGTAGGGGAAGTCCCGCACAACTTGTCGCCCTATTGCGGGATTCATGCTAATTATGATTTTCACAGATCCAGATGTTGAGATGGACCCAACCAACGTTCCCTGTGGCATCTCCATTGTGGGCCTCACCAAGAAGTACAACAAAAAGAAGAAAGCCGTGGACGACCTGACCCTCAACTTCTATGAGGACCAGATCACGTCCTTCCTGGGGCGAAACGGTGCCGGCAAAACCACCACTATGTGAGTCAAATCTATCTCATCAATATCAATGAAATCCAAGACGTACGGAAAATCTTATTTCAAGGTTTTTCAATCGAGTAATCTTGAAAAGTTTATGTTCACAATTATGTCATCGACAATGCTTTGTGATTATCTCCCATCATTTCAAACTCTGGATGATGCTACCAAATCAGTCTTAAGCGAATTTGTAATCAGTTAATTTTAGAGGCAAATTTTCTCACTTAAAAAAAAAGGTCCAAGTTCCTTGTAGAGCTTGGAAAAAAAATTAACTTGTATTCTGAGTATAATTTAGGTTGAGGATAAAGGATTAATCCTATATTTTTATTTGCACCGATTACGTAAGGTCTGTTGTGGAAGCTGAATTCTGTGTCAAGAAAGTAATTTAATTCCATAAATTTGTTAGTTAAGAAATTGACTTGGAGTGGGATTCGAACCTGTAACCTTATTGGCACCATATTGGCCCTCTGCCAACTATCCAGAACTGCAGTGATGGAATTCAACTAGGATATGTCTATGTTCATGGGGCGCTTTTTTTCCATCAGAACATAAAATTGATTTTTGCCATACATTGGCAGTCTAGTCTCTGAATTTATCACTATATTTGTACTTTTGTACAGTTCCATCATTATGGGTCTGTTCCCGGCTACGAAAGGCAAGGTGTACATCTACAATAAGGACGTCATGAGACAACTTCACAGTATCCGCAAGGATCTCGGAGTATGCCCCCAGCACGATGCGCTCTATGATCAGTAAGTACTCATTGCATCATAGCCCAGTTTAACAGTAAGCAAAAAAAGTCCTGCAAGAAAAGTCCTGCAGAAGTCAATAGCAGAAATTATGTGCTTTAAAAATCTTAAAGGGAATGTACACACATAATTTGCAAACATAAAAAACAGCTACCAAATTATTATGAAATACCTTACTGGACTGTTAGTGAATGACAGTCTAAAGCATCCTGTAAAATCATGGCACCTGGTGTGCTGTCATTTTCAAGAAAAGAAGCATTTTTGTTTCATTTCTCAGCTCTGGTTGGCTGACCAGCGTTGGAAAAAAATGGCTTTTTTTACGAATATTGCTCTCAATTTACCATATTTAGTTGATATTTAGTTTTGTTTGTAATCGATTACACACCTACGAACAAGAACAAGCCAGGTGCCCTGACTTAACGATTTAACTTCTATAAATTGCTCCGTTTCATCTTAAGTGGGGTCAGGGAACCAGAATACAAGAACACGATTGTTTTTCTTGGTTTTTCCAGCATCTACGAACACAAAACTTCAAACAAGTCAGTGTAACAATATTTGCTATAAAATACTAACCCCCAAATCCATCCATTTCTGAAAAGTTACAGCAAAAGCAAGTGTTGCATATTCCCTTTAAGTACTCTTCCACGGTGTGGGTGTGTAAATGAATTTCATAAGCATGTTACGTCACTAACTTAAGCAAGTTTTTATCCCTCTGAGATAAGCATGCTTTTTGCTGTGCTTACTGCTTAGGTCTTGGTGAAATAGAAAAATGCTCTGTTAACAGAAATATTGTGCTCAGCAGCGCCCAGGGGTCAGTCATCATGGCGCTGTTAAGCACAACATTTTTGCTAAAAACCAAAATGTTTTCTTCCCAAAGGCAACTTACCAGCCAAGTTCTCACGCAGCGTATAATGCCTGTGACTAGTGGTCTTGCCGATTTTTACTTAAACCACTGGGGTTTTTTTTGCCGATAGATTGTGCAGAGGTTGCATTCTCCATTTTGATGTGATAATGATTTGTTTTCTTTCTCGTAGATTGACAGTGCGGGAACATCTTGAGATGTATGGTCGCTTGAGAGGAATGTCTCTGAAAGACATCTTCCAACAATCAGAAGAGTAAGTTTTGGCTAACCCCCTCCCCCCTTTCTTTTTTGTGTATATTGAGGTCATACGGTCATGATCTGGGAAACAGTACTTTTCTCACTTAGGCCATTGTGGTTGTGTCTTTTTTCTACTTGTAAAAATCAAATTGAAGAAACAATACTTTGTTCTCCTCTGGCTGCAGTGGCAACCTCCTTTGCCCTTTATCAACTATTAGATCATAAGATCAGATTGGAGAAACAGTACTTTCTTCTCCTTTAGCCATTGTTGCCACCTCTTTCGCCCTTAATCAGCTATTATCATAATAATAAGATCAGATTATAGCAACAATAGTTTTTTTTTCACCTTTAGCCGCTGTGGATGCCATTCAGCCTTTTCTCAACTATTTCAGTCGGAAGTTCAGATTAGAAAAACGATACCTTTCACCTATTTCCACAGTGGCCTCCTCTTTCATCCAATTTTCAACTGACATCCTGTCAAAGGCAACAGATCGGAGAAACAATTCTTTTTCGTCTTTGGCCACCGTGGCTTCATATTAGTGCTCTGACCTTTTGACCTGTTCTTGTTGTCATGGCAGTCTCATCGCTGATGTGGACATGCAGGATGCAGCCAATGAGAAGGTTTGCAATCTCTCCGGGGGCATGAAGAGGAAACTATCCGTCATGATCGCATTCCTTGGAGGATCCAACATTGTCATTCTGGATGAGCCCACTAGCGGGGTGGATCCACACGCCCGTCGAGCCATCTGGGACCTGATCAGCAAGAACAAGAAAGGTAGCAAATACCTCCGTGCCTTAGAGCTTAAAGCTACAGTCCATCATTTACAGCTATCCAAAAAGTAACTGACATGATTATTGTTGAAAAACATACTTGGTTGAATGATAGTAAGGGGACTAAACTCCCTGTGAAATTATTCTTTCTGGCAAGATGTCATTTTGAAGAAATCAAAGAAAGAAGGCCTTTCCTACGGTGCGGCTTTAGACGCACCGTTGGAAATTTCCGTTAGTAGTTTGTTTTTTGTATTTGTCAAAGCGCTCGCAAGTGTATGCACGACGCACACACGCGTGCAGTTGCTATAATTCGTCGGATTGGTGTGCGACATCGCGTAGCTGCAATCGACTCAATGAGAACGTGTCTCGGAGGCTGACTTCAGGCCCAATTCAAAACACGATTCAGCAACTATTGATTTGAAATCCAGATCCTAGAATGTTATTTTTCTCAAAATCGACAGCTGAAGCTGGGCTGAAACTTCATCAGGTTTGTTTGTTCAACACCCTTCTTTAGACTTTTAGCACGATTGCTGCTTCAAACAAATATAATTCATAAATAACAATGGTGGACTGTACCTTTAAGTTGTGAAATCTTTAGGACCCATCTTAATTCCCATCCTGGACAGGTTCCAGATAAGTTCCGAACGTTGTATCGGGTATAAGTTGCAGGATTCTGATCAACTTGCCTGCAGTCTTCCCCGCAATGAAGTTATCAGTATTGATGAGTCAAGCAGTTGCTTATCCAAATGTTCCCGGAACATGTCCGGGACAAATGCAGAGCTTCTTCCAGACAAAATGAGTGATTCTACCCTGCAACTTGTCTGGAACTCGTCCCGGATGTGGATAGAGACGGACCCTTGGTTAGTTGCCACATTTTTACTTTACGAACATGATACAAATAGTATTCTGTGAGTAACATGAATATTCATGACTGTATAGGTCGTACCATCCTCCTGTGCACTCACTTCATGGATGAGGCAGATCTCCTTGGCGACCGCATCGCCATCTTGGACCACGGCCAGCTGCGTTGCTGCGGCTCCTCCGCATTCCTCAAGGGCCGCTTCACCAGCGGCTACACGCTCACCATCGCCAAGGAGTTGCCTAGCAACCATTCCACCCCGGAGGCCATGAGAAAGTTGACGGACGGTGCCAGTGACCCGGCGGACTACAATCGGAACACGGCGGTGGACAACGTCTATGTGGAAATGACGACCCTGAAAAAAACAGAGGCGGCCCAAGATCACGCTAGCACCAGCTCCCAAGATCACGCTAGCACCAGCTCTCAAGGATCCTCCAGTGGTGTTTCCTCATTTGTGGAACCCTTCAATTGCGCCAAGGTTAGTTTATTTCTTGCACTGGTACTCCCCCATCCCCCCCCCCAACACACACACATACCTGTCGTTTTTTACCCCTCAGCTGTGAGGCTCGAGGGGTATTGTCATCGCCTACGGCATCCGTCTGTCCGTCAGTCGGGATGTCCGGGCAGCTTAGTTTCTGGATGATAACTTGACTCTGGCTGAGGGGTTTCAACAGCAATGCTGTTATTTTTTTTGCAGGGTTTGTGCTGATTTATATATGAACCATGTGATATTTGGTCAATCTGCAATTGTTATTGCTCTTAAACAACCATTTTTTAAATCAGATAAAAACTAGATAAGGCAATTCTATTGCACTTTCAGTTAAAACCAAATTTTCTCCTCTGAACAAACCAACCTCCAAAATAATCCTTTTTGGACTGACATTTTGCCAGAGCAACCTTCCTACCAAAAACAAATAAGGCCAAAATTTAGGATTCATAATCAAGGCCAAAATCACCAGCAACATTTGAAACTAGAAATCCTACACACTGTTAAAGGGAAAATACAACATTTGCAAACATTAAGAAATAAAATACCAAATTATTTTGAAATACCTTGCTGGACTGTTAGTGAATGACAGTGTAAAGCATCCTGTAAAATCATGGCACCTGGTATACTGTCATTTTCAAGAAAAGTGGTATTTTCGTATCAGCGTTGGAAAAAAAACTTGCTTTTTTCAAATAGTGGCCCCAGTTGACTATATTTAGTTAGTCTGGTTTTGTTTGCAATCAATTACACACCTGTGAATGGGTACAAGCCATCTAGACTGGTTCCATGACCTAACGATTCTCCACTACGTCAAGAAATTGCTCCGTTTCATCTTAAATGGAGTCAGGGAACCAGACTACAGGAAAATGATTGCTTTTCTTGGTTTTTTATAGCATCTACGAACCCAAAACGTAAAAAAAGTCAGTGTAACAATATTTGCTATATATTTCCAACCCCCCAAATCCATCGATCATTTCTGAAAATTACAGCATAAGCAAATGATGTATATTCCCTTTAAGTTTATGGACCTCAAATCATTCTTTTATATGAATATCAGTTGTATTTAGCTTTTAAGGAAATAAGCTTGGCCACTAGTTATTTGGTGATGTTTATCCCTTAGGTGTTTGTCAAATTGACCTTTTGACCCTTAACCTTTGACCTTGCAGGTGACCTCATTCATCCAGTCGCACATCCCATCAGCCGTGTTGAAAGAGGACGTGGGCACAGAGGTGTCCTTCACCCTACCGGTCAGTTTTGGCCAGACTGTAAAGTTCCAGGGACTGTTTGAAGAGCTGGATGCTAAGCTGCCTGAACTACATGCCTCAAGTTATGGCCTGTCGGATGCATCGCTTGAAGAGGTATGCCAGCCTCCCCCCTCCCACTCCTCTTTCCTTGCTTTTCGTATTTTCCAAGTTGCTGATCCCCCCCCCCCCCTCCCAGTGTTGACACAAAATTCGTACGGATGGGAGTGTTTGTACACAGTATGTCCCCCAAAAAATGTCTCTCTGACTATTTATGAAATAACTACAAAACCATGAGGTCAATTTTGAAAATGTTTGGTTGTGCAGATACTCCTAAGCCGAGGCCGGAAATATCTGTCAGTAACCCGCTCGCAGTGAAATATGAGTGTACTGCCCGAGGGTGATGGCTTCAACCCGCCTGGCTTGAGGCTGAGTGAAAAGTAACCCAGTGCCGGTCTTGTCAAAATAACCCTGGCATGAACTGGTTAATGACTTTTATTTATTTCCTTTTTTTAGGTTTTCTTGAACGTTTCCAGCCCGGACGAAGGCGAAACTGACGGACCCAAAGATAAGACTAAGATGGTTCCCGAGTCCACCATGGAGAGAGTCCAGGTCAGCTACAACATGAAGCCTTCCAGTAAGTCTTGCCACAATAATTATTTGAATCTCTTTATAACTGTGCATTCAAAACACTCCTTCATTATTGAATGTATTTGTAGCTCAGAGTTTTAGTAGAGTAATTAGGTCCAGACCAGGTTCCAGTCTCAGGTCATTTGGTGTGAGTCTGATTCTGAGTCTTGGCGATTGTGTAGAGCCCCTCTTTAGTTTCGATCAAATTAGAGTAAAGGGTTTTTTTATCATTTCAAAATGATTTTTTTAACCAAAAGCAGACTTCTCGTAATTCTTATGATGGTATATTTTTACCAGTTTCCTTGCAGTTGAAAATGCGATTTGCTTACGCGTTTTACGGTTAGTTCCATGCGAATCAATGCAGTTTTGCTTGTTCACTGTGCGTCATGGTGATCGCCATCTTTATTTTTGTGCTGTGTTTTGTCATCTCTATCCTCGCTGCAACCAAAATTTCCCCAAAAAATTAGATCCTGCCCTCTATCTCAACATACCTGTAAGTTTGTAATGTCCCTAAATAGTTTGGTAAGTCCAATAATCTAAAAGTGGATTTCTGTTCCCTAATATAGTTTGAAAACGTTAACTCGGAAAAGGACTTAACAGCTGAATCATATACTACGTTCTTGTTTTTTCCCGCCAGCCCTGCATCAGTTTTTGGCCATTCTGACCAAGCGTTTCCACTACACCAAGCGTGATTGGCGAGGATTCATCTGGGCCCTTCTCTTGCCCATGCTCTTGCTCCTGTTGGCTGTTGTCTTTGGGACCCTCAGGTCTGGGGAGACGAACCCGCAGCTTCACTTTGCACCCTCACTGTACAGGCCTGACGACTATGTCTTCTTCAGGTAAGTACGATTGTCTGTATGTGTGTGGTCCATGGGCTTTTACACCTTCAACAAAGGACCAATTCAATGCTGCATTTTACCCTCTCGCGCTGTATGAGTCTGTTGACCAGACTTATGCGGTGCGAGAAGTAAAATAGCCGCTTTCATATTGACTTAATTTTGTGGAAAAAATTCACCGCAAGTAATTGTTAACATCCATTGTGGTTATTCTACTGTGCGCCGTGGATTGATTTTGGCCCACCCAAAAGTCATTGGTTGCGTAAACTTTACTGTACCATTCTCTCTCAGAATCTTATGAGGGCGCCCTACTGTTGACCTTTTAACCTATTACCGAATGTAGCGGGAGGAAAAAGGTCCAAATATATCACAGAACACAGAAATACGGTTGAATCTCAGAATACCATATGGAGGCCAATGTGTGTGAATAACAGAGGTCAAAATAGGTGATATGACCCACACTGAAGTCACATCATCATAATGTTAGTTTTACATAGCAATGGCCATCCACACTAAACTATCAATCAACAGTCAACACTTGACAAATTGGGTTAGTTTACCATCTGCTGCACTGGACTTCATTGGGTAAAGTTGACAACAGGGTAGGCTATTGCAAAAATCTAATCTGGATGATATGAAGGCATGAATGAGTTGTTCTGCAGCAGAGAATGTAAGTGAGTTTCTTACTGCTGCTATACGTCGTAGATGCATGTAAGAGGACTGACACATAGACGAGACACGTGTTTTGTTATTTTGTTCTTTACAGCAACAGCGATTCCCGGACGGCAGATGGAACAAAAATGACGAATGCTCTGTTCAGTGCACCTGGCCTGGGAACAACATGCATGAATGACTTTGAGGACGGGTACATAATAATTCTTGTGGTTTTATTTAAAGCAACCTGTTGAAAACCTAATGAAACTTACAACCATCCCTCATTAAAAATTGACAACTGTACTGTTTTATGATTTATACTCTTCCTTTGCTATCGTTCACATCTCCTTGTTACAACTCCTCCCTTGGAAAACTTGCAGACGTCCCACTCTAAAACTCACAACCTTACAATGTTAACACTCACAATCTGACCCACAACCCTTCTCTGTTTCTTGTTCAACACTTGTAGCCTTGCTCTTAAAACTAACAACCCTCCCTTGTTTTAATTCAAGCTTCCCCTGTTGTGATTCACAACCCTTCTTTGTTAAAACTCACAGCCTTCTCGTGTTAGAACTCAGGATCTTTCCTTGTTGATACAACCTTCCCTTTGAAATCCACAACCTTCCTTTGTTAACAGTGGCTCTAACTTCAAGTAAAAGCAAAAGTGAAGTGATTTTCATGACATAAACATACAACATTTCATTGTGATGCTTGCCGTTACCATAGCAAATTCTCTTAACACTGAAATTTTCATCAAGTATGAACTAGCCTTTACAATTCACGATGAACTTTTCAGACCCAATCTTCTTAAAATTTAACCAGATCCTACTTAACATTCCCCTATCGCGATTCACAAACCTCCCTTGTTAAAAACCCAAGCTTCCCTTGCTCTTGTTTCTTGGTTGGATTCTTCTCCGAAAGACTCCGCATGGGAGTTTTAACAGGAGGCCAAAAACACCAGGGCAAACCCCTTCTCTTAGTGATAAATGTCACTGGGTTCTTACGTTCATTACATTACACAACACACGGCACCTACGGCTTAACGTCCCATCCAAAGGACGAAGCAATAATGGTTAAGTGTCTTGCTTAAGGGCACAAGTGTCCACCCGGGCTCGAACCCACGCCTCTGTTGCCTCTGAAACACTAGAGCATGAGTCCGGTGCTCTTAACCTGTAAGCCATGACACTCAACTTGTTAAAATGATCAACTCTCCGTTATGAAATCTCACCTTGTTTCCTAGTTAAAACTGCCAAACCCAAACTCCCACCCCACTTTCATTTATGATGCCACTCATGAGCTCTCGTGTTTTCTGGTTTCAGCACCTGTCACTTCACGGAAGCTTTCTTCAAGAACCCAATCTCCAGCTTGTCCCGGGCTGAGATTGAAGACATTCTGGCCATTGATCGCGCGGCCCCAGACTGCTCATGCGCAAACAGCTTCCTGGAATGCCCAGAGGGCGCTGTGGGGGCTGAACCGCCACAGTGGAGAATGAACACCACGGATATTCTGCTGGATGTCAGCTTGAAGGCAGACCTCATCCAGTACCTGCTGAGGTCCACCGAGGACTTCCGATTCAAGAGGTTGGTTTGTCCAGATATAATAATAATAATAATAACGGAAATTTATACCGCGCCATTATCCGCCATAAATGACGCTCATGGCGCAAACAAAATTAGATCAAATCAGAAATAACAAAACAATTAAATTTAAGAAATATTCTGGAGTGGTCTGAAAACAAGTCTTTAGGGCAACTTTTTTAAATTCAGAAAGCGGATGAGATTGCATAATGGCAAGGGTAGTTTGTTCCAAGATGAGAGGACTGCGTGAGAAAATGACCGATCACCCCAAGATTTGTGGATCTCAATATAAAACCTAACCGGACTGAATCATTGGCAGGTTATTTTAATGCAGCAACAAACGTTCAGCAGGGTTCCTAGCCACTCTGAAAATAAGGAAAAACCTTAAAAATGGGTTTTCATTTTCCCAAGGGCGTCAATCACTTCTCAAAAGTGGGGGGATACCTTGATCAGAGCTAACACCAGCGCAAAGCTGCAAATGATAAACTCTACCTTTAGAGCCACATGTGTCTACGCACAGATATTAACTTTTACCATATACCCCTGCAAAAAAAAAAATGGCCTGCTCGCTGAAACATCTTGGTCACTCCAAGTCTAATAAATGTAGATTGAGTTTCAAGTGTGTTAGCCTGTTAGTTCCTGCACCACCCAAAACATATCAAATAGAATTTGTAGTTTAATAGCATAAATATGAAATTTCCATCAACCGTTATGACTTATTGTTAACCTACCATGAACAGTGGCTCCTCTTTTGGGCGAATGATCTTCTAAGAAAAGAAAAATGGCTCACTTGGCCATAGGAGGTCCTTCTTTCCATTGTGTTTGTATGTATTCTTTTTAATAATAATTGGTTTTTTTTTTAATTTGTTAATTAGGTACAATGGGCTAACCCTGCACAGCAAACCCGCGGGAGACGCACAGGAATTTATCAAGGTAATGAAAATATATCAATTTTTGTTACATGACAATTTGGTGGGTTTTTTTTTCCATTTGTTTCCCCAAGTTTAATGATATTGCATTGCCATTCAATTTCTTGGCCATGTTGTCATATTTTTCCCAAAGTGTCGCCTTTCTCCAAATTTTCACCTAGGACAAATGTTACTTATTTGGAGTGGTTATGGTTATAATGATTTATGAAGTTTTTCCATTTTCATTTGGCATTGTAGGCGTGGTACAACAACAAGGGGTTCCATGCTATGCCCATCGCACTGAACACTGCCAACAATATCATTCTGAGGTCCTACCTACCCCCCGGCCAAGACCCAGCAACATATGGTGAGTTTGGGAATCAATTTTGTATTAAAGGCAGACTACATCATTTGTAATGTGTGTATTATGTTCTTTTGAAGCAACAAACGTGCCCAAAATCTAAAGAAGGGTGCTGAACAACTGACCTGATGAAGTTTCAGCTCAGTGAATGCTGTGTATTCCGAGAAAACAATATTCTAGGATCTCGATTTCAATTCAAAAGTTGCCGAGTCCTGTTTTGAATTGTGCACGAATTCAGCATCCGAGACACGTTCTCACTGAGCCGATTGCAGCTACGCGATGTCACACACTGAACTGACAAATTATAACAACCGCACGTCATGTCAACGCTTGCGCGCGCTTTGCCAAATTAAAAACAAACTACTAACAGAAATTTCCAAAAATGCGTCTTTAGATGCATCGTTGGAAATGGCTTTCTTTCATTGTGTTCTTCAAAATGACAGCTTGCCAGAAAGAATAATATCACAGGGAGTTTAGTGCCAGTACTATCTTTAAACCAAGTATGTTTTTCAACAATAATTTTGTCAGTTTAATTTTTGGATAGCAGTAAATGGTGGACTCGAGCTTTAAATATTGTGCTTTGATGTAAAGTTTTTTTTCTTTCGGGATAAACAATTCATCGTGCATACAAAATCATTGAGGGTGCAGAACAGTGGACTGCTCTATATTTTACAATAATTTATGCTCCAAATTTCTTGCAAAATTTGTTTTCTTCTTTACAGTAATTGTATGAAGAAATGCAAATTGCAGATTTCCGTATAAAGAATTACAATTATAAATTACCTCAGTGAAGGGCAAAACGCACTATTAAATCAACATCTATTGGTAGTTTGATAACTAATTGTTTTACTGCTATCCCAGGTATATCAGCGTACAGCCATCCCTTTGAGTTTTCTGGAGAGGGCCTGAGCGTACGAGACATGTAAGTACATTTCACTTTTAATGAAACTACATCCCTGTATCTGAAACTAAGAGATTGGCTCTGAAAAGAACCAGCGGTATAAACTCGACGTTCCGATCAGTATGCTCTGACTGTCTTCAGGAGAGTGCCTAAACTCATGGTGTTTCCGCAAAACCTTTCTTCATTAGTATCTCAACCATGCAAAGCCTCAAATCTTACATACATCACTGTAGCCGGGTGCCGTTGACAAAACTCATGTAGTATGTGTATACAATGGTCATGTTAGCAGTTTCGCCTTATGACGTAACAGCAAGCAATTTTTTTTTTATGTGGAGGGGGCACCACTGATTTAGTTTTTAAGCTCTGGCAGGAGCTTCTACATGCCACTTGGTGGTTGATCTGTCTGCCCCCGGAAAATTGATCAAAATAAGCTCCCTAAGTTTCCCTTAAAAATATAACTACCAAATTGTAACTTTCAAAAAAAGCAAACAAAATAAATCAAATACTTAACAAAAAGATGTTTATAAAAAGTTTGTAAATGGAGGCAAAATATGTGCAGTAATGTTATAGTCGCGTGAATTAATCACAAATCGCTATGAATTTAGGTATAAATCTCAAGTATGGTGTTCCATGTGTGCCATTGGCATCACATTTTTAAAAACAATTCACGGTTATTTTATGTGAAAATAAGCCCTGCTGTCTAGTTTACAACCCACAACATGGTAGAGTACTGAAATGGTGGCCGATCATGGGGAAACTGGATGGGAACTTGCAATTTGAATCAAATCTGGAATGCAGACTTTATCCAATGCTTGGCACATTTTAAGTTTGCATTCTCCAGACCAAAGAGACCGTTACTATATCACGTAATTCGGGGCAAGCCTTATGCTAGCAACCCCCAGCTCCGGCATGGTCTGGTGTCTTTGTGCCATTCTCACCTGTTGTGAACAATGTACAGTATTGGTGCTGAGCGTCTCTTACGTAACTATGCAAGAGCTTGCCCCAAATCATGTGATTAGCAGTGTCTTTAGTCTGGAGAATTCAAAGTGAAAATGTGCCAAGCATTCTGAGCAAGTCAGTGTTCCAGATGTTTTTCAAATGTAAATCCCAAAGGGTATAGGTCACTCGCAAATGGCTTATTGGAACAAATAGACCTTTGACCTTTATGTGTTAATTTTCCCTGTCAGTTGGGATCGCACTGCCCAGTACTTTGGCAACTGTCTCATCATAGTGCTTGCCTTCTGCCTGATCCCGGCCACCTTTGCTTCGTTCCTGGTCATGGAGTACAACAACGGTTCCAAGCGTCTGCACTATGTCAGCGGGGTCACTCCGACGGGATACTGGCTGGCTAACCTTGTCTGGGATATGGTGGGTACCGGTGGCGGTTGAACATTCTAGGAAAATGAGAAAACAGAAATTAATCTGAACGAAATCACAACATAACTCCAAATTTTAGCATTGGTTGTATTTTAATGTACAGGGTGAGTCAAAAAATCGAAACCCAAATGTCGGGCCCATTGTTTTAGTGATGTTCTGCATTTAGCACTTTCCAAATCTAGGATATGAAAGCCCAATTCATAAGCTTTCTTTTTAAACAAGAATTATTCAAATTACTCATGTGCTTTTCAAGTTACGGAGTTTTAAACACAACCACCATTTTAAGGTTCTGTCCACGGATCACAAAAAAGTCCAGTGTTCTTTCAGCAAAACGAAAACTAATCACATTAGGATGTCAAATGAGTCATAGCATTGACTGTGTCTGGTGCATTTTAACCAGTTCACGCCGGGATTTTTTTTGCTGAAAAATTTTGATTTTCGATAAAGGCAAACTATAGCAGCCAACTTTTGATATACAGCCTAACGCCACAAATACTGATTCGCAAGAGTAATTTCAAAAGTATTTTGTTCGATATTTCTTGCAGCAACCTCATATTTTTCAACACTCCGGGGTGTGCCCACGGAGCGTAAATTGTACCACAACAGGCTGTGCACAGCGGCCTTGTTCAAGATCAACACGGGGTCCGCTCCACAGACTTCTCGGACTTTGTGTGTGTGTACATAACATTAACAAATGGTTCATTAGCGTGTTTTTTCATCCCACGCAAAGTGTTTAAAATTAATATCTAAAACAAAATTTGATCTTTGCCGGAATGTTTATGATGCCACTTTGGTGATCACTGTTACCTTAACGACGTAGCGTCACCCTGAACTGTGGTTGATATTGAATCAGGCTTTACTTACACATTGTCTGTTCTTGAACTCACACTCCCTATTTTCCTCTTGCAGTTGATGTACCTGATACCCATTGGTATAAGTCTCATCATCGTCTGCGCATTTGGAATGCATGCCTTTGGCTCATCCAGTAACATGCCGGCATTCTGCCTGCTGTTGTTCCTATATGGGTATGTGGATTGATCAATAATTGTATGTTAAAAAGTAAGAAGTAATTTTTTAAAAAGATGATTTTGGATTAGAAATGATAAAAATCCTTGTAATAAATTGAAGTTGTATAATAAGTGTATTCCTTACTGGACCGAGCCCAGTGTAATGCGGCTTTCTTAGATGTAGGTAGCTCTCCGGCACTTAACTGGGTTGTCACTCGTCAGTCAAATTCTGATGGGAGGCAGGTGGCTATGGAGGGGTAGGGCAAATGCTCCCCTGCTAACGCTCGGGAAAATGATAAATCGAGAATATAATAAAAAAGGAATTTTTGGGGAAAATTTGCTTTGCCCCCCCCCCTGGAAAAAAATCCTGGCGACGCCCATGGATGCTTTTTACCACTTTAGAAAGCCCAATGGACGGGACACTTCACGTGTGTGTACTGGGTTGCGCGCATATAGTGCGAAGTACGCATGACTTAGCATCCTCTCATGAGTGTAGGCATCGTCAGCTTTGCATTTGAATATCTCTCCCAGTTATCTCCCCCAACTCTCCGTGCTTCTCCTTAAGGGGGTACTTGTCCACAGAACCCATTTCTAGGATTGTCAAATTTTACAGGCGTAAATATTTTTGTCTTCTCGTCTCCTTTTGAAAAATGATTTTTGCCCTTTCATTTTGTCAGTTTTGCCACCGTCTGCCAGCTGTATGTCCTGGTGCCGCTGTTCAAGTCAACAGGCACGGCTTTCATCGTCTACTTTTGCCTGACGTTCCTCATCGCTATCCTCACCATCATACCCAAATTCCTGCAGAAGTCGCCTCTGGTGAGTGCATTCTGTCAAGTAAAGCCAGTTCCGAGCTGATACCATGCTGATTAGGTTGACTTTTATTCTTTTCATAGCATGAAATAACTGAAGCAGGGATGCCATTTTTCCGGCTATTGCGAGAATTCCAGCTTTTTGTTTTGGACAACATAACTCCTCGTTTCGCATGCACAGAGAAAGAAAAAAAAACGGCTGTGTGTCGGCATTCAGCCATTTCAAAAATCTGTTATGCATTGTTTGATTGTCGCTCGTAGCCAATGAGAAAAAAATTGTTGTGGGCTACATGTCAGCAATCTAGACTCTTACCGAGCGTGCTTGATAAAATTTAAAAGCTATAAGTTTGCTGGTGTGCAAGTCTGTGGTCATTGCTCATGAGCTGCCCCATGGCAAGCGCCATGCTAGCACGATAGGTGAATGTATGTATTAAGTAAGATTTGAGGCTTTGCATGGTGGAGATACGTTTGTGGAAACACCATGTGGGAATAATTTCTCAACTAAAGAGAACGGTTCTTTTCAGAACCATTCTCTTAGTTGAGAAGTTATTCCCACATGGTGTTTCCACAAACCTTTCACTCAATGTATGTATTGTAACTCCAATTTAGACATACCGGTACACGTGTGTGGTATTGTGATTTGAGTATGTATGGTGTATTGCGATGGTGACAATTTTTTTATTTAGGCCCTGGAGCAAAAACCCACTGGCATCCCTGACTAAGGATATTACTATCTCCTTTCTGGATGGAATGCCAGTCCATTGCAGGTTCCTCCGGTTTCTTTCCTATTTGACAAGTTTACTATGTTGGTACTCGAACCCATGAGGGGAGTCAGGTTGGCGTAGCGGTACTTTCCTCGCCTTCCACCGCTGTGATCCAGGTTAGAATCCCGCCTGGGTCAATTTGTGGATTGGGTTTTCAGTCCCTACCTGATCCGTGGGTTTTCCCCAGAATATCTTAGGGGGTTTTCCTCCCACCTTGAAAACTGTAATTTCTTCTCATTGTCTTCTCTCTAAGTTGGTGTGATGTTCCCCTGGGATGCTTTACCGACTATAATATGCAGATACAGATACAGATACCCCCTGCGCACTAGTGCAGATGTCTTACCGCTTGACCAGTGAGTCATTTGTCAGAGAGTTGGCAGATTGGCTGTACCTTAGGTGAATTCTGAAAGTGGTCTTGAGGCAGTCTTGAAACAGTCTGCTGACAGTCTTCAAAGCTATTTATTTGGAGCTTGCCCTGAGGGTTCCTACAGTGTATCTGTATGACTTGTCAGGTGGCTGATATGGGTCACCAAATATGCAAAGAATTTAGTCCTTGGGCATCTGCAGAATGCTGAATTTTGTAGACTGTTTATTGCATTTTGTCCCTTTTTTTTAGTTGGCGACCATGGAGTGCAGTGTATTTAGACTGGCTGCAGAATTCTGCAAAATGGTTTCAGAACTCTGCCATCATTTTTTATTGGATCTAGCTGTAATTTCTCCTATTTTATGATTTGTAGGGTGAAGAATACTGGTCAGAGAGTATACAGATGGTTTGAGAATCCCTAATTGCCCACAGTTTTCCTTTTACCTATGACTTGTAGGGAAATATTTGTCGGAAAGGATTTAGAATACCGCAGACTGGTTGTAGAAATTTGATTCTTCAGACGTTTGTTTATCCAGTTGGCCTTTAACCTATCCCTCCAGGATATTCTGGCTGGAAAGCCTACTCAATGCAGCACTTGTCAAAATGACAAGCCTACTGAGTAGAGCTAGATCCATCAGGTCAAAAATCTAAAGGCTAAAGTGTCTCAGAGTCTGTGGTCACCAACTCACAACATATACAGCTCTGGTATTGTTTAATGAGACTAGCTCTGATTGTATCAGAATTTACTGTTTATGCACTGGTATTGATGGCTCAATGCAGCAAGGTCCTACAGACTTTTACACCTGATGCACTGTGTTTAGTCTGGCAGGGTTTAGGATTAATTGGTCTTTTTATCCCCCTGGCTTTCAAGCCAGACAGGGGGAAATTGCGATGTGTATTCCTTGTGCGTGTCCGTGTGTGTGTGTTCCAGCTCACTGTAAGTTCAGTCATCAATCTCAACCAAACTTGAAAGGTGGTCTGTGGAGAGAAGGCCGACGTCAAAAAATCTTTTCCACTATGGATATTTACGCGGTCTCTGGAGAGATACTCATGACTCTAACATATCTGTTTTCTGTTTTAGCCTCTGAAGAAGAACTTGCTAAGTTCGCAATGTCAGGCCACATTAATTTTTAGACTCTAACATATGTTAGTGCGGTGTCTCACCAAAACTCTCCATTCAACCCCAACTCCACTCAATTGAGAACTGGTACCTGCCGGGTGGACAATCAAGGCCGTCACTTAAAATTGTCCTTACTAACTACCTGTCCATGTACATGTATACAAACTGGCAGGATGCCAGGGGGATCTCCCAAGTTTTACTTGCAGTATTTTCATTTTTATGATTTGCATTTTGCAGGGTGGTGCAATCAGAGAGCACGATGCCTTCTACTACCTGGACTGCATCTTCCTGATCTTCTCCCCGTTCTGTCTGGCTTCGGGACTCATCGAGCTCCTCTACAACCAAGTCCAGGCTGACATCTTCGCCACTTTTGGCCAGGACATTTACCGCGATCCCTTCGGCTTCAACATGCTGGGCTGGAAGTTTGTCGCCCTTGCCGTTGAGGGCGTTGTTGCATTTCTGCTGCTGATGATCCTGGAGAGCTCCAGCAGACGTAGAAGTGGGGATTGCAAGTCAGGGTGTGTATTGTCTCAATCAAATCCCATGAGGTTCTGACCAATTGCAGCCCTGATTAAAGGGCCCACGCTGTTGCTGTGACGTCATTTCAGGAAGACGCATTTTGGGGTTTCTGTTCAAATTGTTAACCCAAAATGTGCTCACTAAAAACGTGTGTGAGAAAACTCTGCTTACTGTCATCTACTGAAATATCAACAAGTCACAATCATAAATACTTCAAAATATTAAAAAATTGCACAAATGAATGAAAGTTTCACAGTGGGTTTTACAGCAACATGTTTCACTGTTTGTAGCACCTTTGAAAAGGATTTTTTAAAAATCACTTCTTTGATATAATTGATAATTGGCATTTTCTCAGCAATCCAATGTGCTGTTTTCGTGACTTTTTTTAAGTATTTAAAAGAAAAATCTCCCAGCTTCAGTCTGATATGCAAAGCATAAAAAATCACCAATCACGTTTTTTGGGAAAAAAAGCAAATGTTGCATTTAGTTTGGTCACCCTGTATACTCCCCAGGAGCTGAAAATTGTTTAAGGATGTAAAGTACTTAAATGCTTGTCACACGCGCTATATAAACACCTGTTTTTATTGAAACTAAGCACATGGAATTTGTATCCTTTGTTTAGATCACCGGATCACCATGGCGTTGAAGATGAGGATGTTGCCATGGAGAGGCAGCGATTAGCAGTTGGAGATACCAAGAACGACTTGGTTTGCATCCAGAATCTGACCAAGGTGATTTGTCCAAATCGAGCTGCCTTTGACGTCCTTGCGTAAGGCCCCCTCCCCTCCCCCAGCCACAGCGATGCACTCTAAATACATGCATTATATGGCAAGCCAACTTTTCTTCCAGCAAACTTGACTTAATGATATCCTGTACTGCATGATTGGTATTGCACTGCCATTTATTGTGCACACGCTTTCCCCTCAAGCTCACGTTTCCTGCTGCATGCACATGTATTTATAGCCTCTTCGGTATTTCAACTGCGCATATGCACAACGATATGGGTCACAGGTCATTCGGGATAATCGAACAATCGAAGGCGCATGAACACGCGCGCACGACGCTTGCGTGTCAATTACCACCGGAGTGGTTTAAGTCACTACGCTGAATGAACATGTTGTGATGACATCAAAAGCTACGTCGCTGCAATATTTTTGATTCCAAAAAGGTATCTAAATATTTCTTACTAACAGAATGGGTGTGCGCATAACTTCGCGTAACATCACGTCAGCGATGTTAGCCTGAATGACCTCGGGTCATTGAAATACAGAACTGGCATATTGTCCGCACACAATAGGTAAATGCGCAGGAATTTGCATGAAGTTAAATTTGTTACCCCACTCACGCATTTGAACACAACAAATACCGATGCTCAACGTCAATCGCACACTGTACCAGTCCTGCCTAATTGAAGAAATAGATTCCTCAGGCAATTAAAACATTGATGACATTATCAGGAGTATCTCTTGTTATCACTCTGGATTTAGAAGAGCTGTAGTTTAAACCCTGCTAAGCCAATCAGAATCAAGATAACAAGTGGTCACAGCCAATGGCATTTGTTCTACTGTACGTGCCTGCCGTTCTAATGCCAGTACAAACCCATGATTCATTTTGAAGGAACAGATACAATATGTCAGTTGATTTATAATACCGGAGTCTTATATAGCGCACATATCTACCAACAATTAGGTACTCAAGGCGCTGGAAATTATGTCTATTACTAGAGACAGGTAAATGAAGTACATGGGAAATATGAGAGCCATTATGTAGCACCTTTATAATGGTTTACGAGGTGCTGCGGCGCATTAAGCAGCCACTGCCAGAAACACCGGGGCAAACCCCTTCTCTTAGCGATAAGTGTCACTGGGTTCTTTAACGTTGCATTACACAACACACGGGACCTACGGCTTCACGTCCCATCCGAAGGACGAAGCAATAATGGTAAAGCGCCTTGCTCAGGAGCGCAAGCACCATGTTCCCACGGTCAGGATTCGAACCCATGCACCACGGCACACATGTAATTTGTTTTTTTGGGGGGGGGTTCTGACGTATTCTTCCAACATTTTGATTATATTGCTTGTCATTTTTTTTTGTAGGTGTATCGATCTGTCAACAACTCGTCTTTGGTCGCAGTGGATGATTTGTGTGTCGGCATTCCTAAGGGACAGGTAAGCCAGTCTAGTCCAAGACATGAAACTACAAGGGTCAGTTTTTCATAGGGATGTAATGTAGTCAGTCACAAGTCAATACAAGTCAATACAAGTCAATACAAGTCATCACAAGTCATCACAAGTCATCACAAGTCATCACAAGTCATCACAAGTCATCACAAGTCATCACAATGATTGGGAGGTTTGCAGTAACGCCATGTGAATGAAATCTCTGTGAGTTGTGTGGTTCTTAGAGAGAAGAACCAGTTGGTTTAACTGGACATTTCGAACAGTATGCTCAGTTCATCTTCAGGAGACATCGAACTCTTGTTGGTGTGGTAGTTTGAGTAGTGGATGCTAGTGTCAGTGGACCGTTGAGGATACTAAGATGCTGTGTAGGATACTGAAGTGGGAAATTTAGCTGTATCTCGGCCGTATTAACCAATTTCATTTTTTTAAATTGTTTTTTTTTGTCAGTGCTTTGGTCTTCTCGGTGTCAACGGAGCCGGCAAGACCACAACCTTCCGCATGATTATCAACGATCTGGCGCCCACACACGGCAGCATCAAAGTCAGGTCCAACAGGTAAAGAATGGAGAAACAAAAGGAACAAGAGTGGGAGAAGAACCTAGAACAGACAGAAAACAGTACCAGTGCTCAACCCACTGAGCCATTATTGCCTAACTGTGTTGATTACGTGTAAATGGGATTTGAAGTTGTCACCTGTAGAAGAGGTGCAGACCAGTAGATAAATTCCCATAGGCAACTGTGATAATCCCCCCCCCCCCCTTCCAAAAATTGGAAAAAATACTCTGAACTCTCACAGCTAATCAAGACATACATCAAATTAAAGCTTGATTTACTCTCTGTCACTCTCTGTTCAATCTTTTTGGGGGTAACCAATTATTTTTTGCTAATTTGTTTTTCCATCCAAAGATGATCACCCCTAAAAGCAGTGCTGAAGCCCAGTGATACCTTCACTCCAATTTAATTTACAAATTTGTAAGAAATAAAAGTACGAAGAGCTTTCATTTCTACAAGCCTCAACTGCAGGGGCCACAAAACTCTAGTGGATTACAATGAGACCTCTTTTCTCATTACCGACCATTGTATTTTTGGACAGTGTTGGTTACTGCCCTCAAGCGGATGCCTTGTACAGTCCTCTGACCGGCACAGAGCTGCTGTACTGCTACGCCAGGATCAAGGGCCTCACTGGGGAGCAGTGCAAGATGGTAAGCTGGATAAGTATACAAATAATAAATGTTTTGCATTCGTGCAATGTTTGCCTCGTTGAATGGAACATTCAATCATTCAACTCATGAAAATATTCTCACCATTGCACGAATGCAAAACATTCATTATTTGTTTTATATAACATCCAAGTATTTCTTTGTCATTTGATTGGAGGATAAAACTTTAAGAACAAACAAAAGTCACAAAATTGTCCACTACTTTTTTCCAGCTTGTTCAAGGCTATAACTAAGGTTTAAAAGTCAAACCATTGACCAAACGGGTAGCTTTAATGCCCGTACAATGTATTTGCATCTATTGGATTTGCTATTTATTTTTAAAGTGCTGATTTTTTTTTGATTTGTGCCTGGGTACTCATTATTATTATTATTATTATTATTTATTCGGCATGAAAAACACAAACAACAAACATTCACATATAGAGAAAACCAAAAACCAAGAAAACAAAAACGAACATGACGAAAGCCAGGGGCATATGCCCGGAATTAAAAAAGTTTACCTACAAACTGTGACCCGAAGGCCTTCAATTCCAATACCTCTGGATATAATATTCCTAAGTTTCAAATAAATATTCCTAAGTTTCAAATGATTTCATTGCGTTCAGGCTGTCCGTCGCGTTGTGCACCAGATGAACATGGAGCCGTACGTCAACAATCGCATCGGGACTTACAGCGGAGGAATGAAGCGTTCATTGTCCACTGCCATAGCTCTCCTTGGTAACCCCCAAGTCATACTCATGGTAAGCAGCAAACTTTCCAAACAGTGTTCTGAAAGTCCAGACCTTTCCAATCTTTCTGACACATTTTTATAAATTGTTTAAATGTTTAGAAACAAAAATAAGTAAATAAATACGCTACAGAGTGTCGTTATTTGACAAAAGTATGCTGAGATATATATATTTTTTTGATCAACATTCAAGTAAAAGTGCCTTATTGACAGTCAAACTGTACCCAAGATCTTTTGGAGACCTTTTCAAGATAAATTTTCCCATAAAACGTTATTTTAAGCTCCACAGTAACCTTAAAACTGTTAAGTGTGTGCAAAATCAAGGCACTGAGAGTCTTTCCTTATTCACATTAGGCTTGACTCAAATCTGACATTCCATTATATGAGCATTTGTGTGAGGTCTTACAAAAGTGGAGTGTCATGGCCTTGCGGTTAAGAGCACCGGACTCATGCTCTGGTGTTTCAGAGGCAACAGTGGCGTGGGTTCGAGCCCACCGGGTGGACACTTGTGCCCTTAAGCAAGGCACTTAACCATTATTGCTTCATCCTTCAGATGGGACGTTAAGCCGTAGGCCCCGTGTGTTGTGTAATGCAATGCACGTAAAAGAACCCATTGACACTTATCGCTAAGAGAAGGGGTTTGCCCCGGTGTTTCTGGCCTCCTGTTAAAACACCTCGTGGAGTATTTAGGAGAAGAACCAACCAAGAACCAAGAAAAGTCTTGACTACGACACTGTTTACAGATCCAGTGACACTCTCATTTTTTTGTGATGATGTACTCAGGATTTCCTAGATTTTTTCTGGACGTTGTCTTGATTAGTTTTATGGTCTGATGCATCGCACTGGTTTGATCATCTCTTAAAAAATACCGATGTATCATTCTTAAGATAAATTTTTGACTGGAGAATGTTGTGAAGTGCTCACTCACAGACTGTAGTGTGAATTGTAAATGACAGGAATTGCAAAATACTTCACTTGATTCGACTCGGAACTGGTACAATATTTTTTGTTAAGAACATGAGCAATTTGTTGTGATATTGACATTTTTTTTGGCCATGTTTTCTTTCCCACTAGGATGAGCCAACAACTGGCATGGATCCAGTCGCCAAGCAAGCAGTGTGGTCTAACGTCCTCGCGTTGATCAAGAACGACCACTCTGTGATTCTCACATCACACAGGTAAACAGACTTTCACAATCTCAATTCCACATCCCCTGGCCCAGTCCAGCACCAATCCAAGCGGCGGTTGTGAGGCTGGCCGGGGGAGGGGCGAAATTGTTTTTTCCTTGCCTGCTAACTTTTGGATAAAAATAATCTTAAAGAGGTTGTGGAATGCTCAAAGACATTTCCGTCATTTTTCGGGTATATGTAGCCTAAGTGATGAAATAAAAACTATTGTTTCTGTCATAAAATGAGTACAAAAGGTACTTTTGAGAGCTGTTTTTCAAGTCCTGTCATGCCTGTTTCGACCCGAACGTGCAATTTGTGTAAAAGTCGTCGTTGCGGGCAGCAAACAGAACACAGTAAATTGTGACGTAATAAACAGGACTCCCGATGCAGAGTAGCATAAACGAGTCCTGTTTATTACGTCACGATTTACTGTGTTTTGTTTGCTGCCCGCAACGACGACTTTTACACAAATTGCACGTTCAGGGCAAAACAGGACCCAAAAAATAGCTCTCAAATGTACCCTTTGTAATCATTTTATGACAGAAACAATAGTCGTTTTTATTTCATCACACCTTAGGCTACATATACCAAAAAAATGACGGAAATGTCTTCGAGCATTCCACAACCTCTTTAAGCTTTCAGAGTTCTGTAGGAAATACTCTGCCATTGCTTATGTCTCCGTCACTTTATTATGGTAAACCATTATAGCCGGAGGGGGGGGGGGTATGAAATGACATAAAAATGGAGGGGGAAGAAGGGAGGGGTAAGAAGGGAGGGGTAGCCGCACATCTGATCAATGGGCTGAACATGCTGTCTGCACACGGCCCGCTTGCGCATGAAGTGCTATATTTGGATGTCACTTAAATCATCAGTCTCAGACTGTTTCTCAAACGCTGGCTTCGTCTCTGTTTCACAGTCATCTGGCAAACTGAAATTTTGGTAAAAAAATTTGGTAAACCCCACTCATGACAAATTTCGCACTACGCTACTGAACCCCAACTTATTTAGGGCCTGTCTCGATTCATATCTGGGACAAGTTCCAGACATTGTATCGGGTATAAGTTGCAGGGTTCTGAACAAATTCCCCGCAATCTTCCTGCTGTGATGTTTTCAGTATTGATGAGTCAAGCAGTTGCTAATGAAACTTTGTCATGGAAATGAATTGAGAAGGGCCCTTATTTATAATTTGTTGCATACAGAACTGATATTTGAAACTGCCAAAAATTTGTTAATTTTTTCATGTTCCTGATTATGTTTTGCAGGCACTTTAAATCCAATCTTTAAATTCAGCAACAATTAAAAAAAAAATTTAAATGAATTATCTTTCTAAATCATGTGCAATCATTTTTGTACGCATTTTGATTAACCCAAATTGGTTTGTTATGGCTCTTAAAGCTATCATTTGCCAGAAAGTATCTTTAGAAAACTCTTGAACAACCAATGAAGTGATTTTTTTGGGGGGGTGGGGGGATTTCAAAACCTAAATCATTGTTGTATATAATGAGCATGGCGATGGTTGTATTGTGCTTTTAATTTGCAGAATGAAATCTGTAGCTTAAGACTTTAAAAGTCAACTTGATTTTTTATCTTACACAAATTCCAGCATGGAGGAGTGCGAGCTTCTGTGCACGCGTCTCGCGATCATGGTGAACGGTCGTTTCCAGTGCCTGGGCAGCCCTCAGCAAGTCAAACATCGCCATGGCGACGGCTATACTCTTATCCTCCGCATCAACGACGAGACACTGGATTGGAGCAGCATCATGAACTTTGTCAACGACAGGTTTCCTGAAGCCATCCTGAAGGTATGCACATTTGCCTTGAAACCACCCCCCCCCCCCCCCCCCACCCCCAACCCCTTCCTTTACGGAAAATATGGATCCTATACAGGATAAATAAATGGCGTATGTTGCAATGTACGCACATTCAGTTGTTTGTATATGGGTGTTTTCAGTATTCAGGGTTCTCACAGTCATGGCAAAATCCAGGAATTTGAAGCTTATCATGGAAAGTCGTGGAGTTTTGTTATTTTACAAGGAGTTATGGAAAGTTTGATATTCCAAGACAAAAGTGGAAGACAACTCATAGAATCCTGCATCACCCCAAGTCATGATGCGTAATATTTGGCTGTGGCAGTCTTACTACACATGTACTGCCTGTTTATGCTTGTATGCTCTATTCTTATTGCTTGTTCGATGCACCATAGCAATGCTTTTGCGGTGCTCAGTGGTCTTGTGCTAAACTGGAAGGCTGAAAGGGAGTGGCACCCCTTGCCTCTAGAGCAACAGGCTCCTATTAAAGATGCCAAAGCGGCGCAGGAATTTGTCGAATGCTAGAAAGCCATAATTTAGTCCTGGAAAAGCCATGGCATTTCATTTCAAGATTTCTGTGGGAACCCTGAGTATTATAGTAACCTCCATTAGTGCTGCTGGACATAAATTTGACACTTCGAAAGAGTTATTGTTATTGAAAGAGAATCTTCTGTGTTTTTGAAAGAGAACCTTTTGAGAAATTCAGCCTTTCTACTCAAAATCAGCTCTAGTGACTTTTGGCTCATTTTGTTGGGTTGTGCTACTAAATGTGTTAGGCCTATATAGCCCCGTTTCCTAACACACTAAGTGTGCAACTTTCAAATCATCTTCTTGTAGGAGAGGCATCACAACATGGTGCGCTTCCAGTTGCCCCTGGCAACCAGGCGCCTGGCGGACATCTTTGGCGCTGTGGAGGAGAACAAAGCCCGCCTCGGCATCCAGGAGTATTCCGTTACCCAGACAACGCTGGACCAGGTGATTGGTCGCTATATTTATCCACAAACAAACTTTGATTGGTCCAATCCAATAAGAGTGTGAATGGTGTCCTCAACAATTTAACAATTGTTTCATGAGTGTGATTTCTTTTATATTGGTTGGTGAATATTTGGTTTCCGAGCATTTTTGTGAATATGGCGACATTTCTAGGAATTTTCTTACAACGGTTAATAAAATAAAGGCTTAAAATAATTGTGAAGCATTTGTGTTGGCCCCCTATAAGTTGTCTTTTTTATTTGGCTAAATTTCAAACAGTCTTATTACAAGTTTTGAACAGTTTAAATCAAATAACTGCTTTAAAAAATACCTTCCAAGCATTTGTGTTCTTCCCCCTTAAGGTTTTCTTCAACAGTAGATGTTGCCACAGTGAAAGCTAAAGCTGTAGAAATAAACTGTTCTTGTAAATCAACCCAAATTCCAAAAGAAGAAAACAACGATCGTAACCTTTATCAACCAAAACTTGTTTGAAGAAAAGTGTGGGTTTTTTTTTTTCAAATTTAAAACTAGCCTTGCCAGTATCCACACACATGCTCGCAGTGACACATACTGAAATTTGTATTCTTTCTTTGTTCTCGTGTAGTAAAGTTTTCGAGTTTGAAAGTGAAGTTTCAAAATGCTCTGATTTTAACCAGAATTAATTTCCTTGGCTGAAATTATGTACTTAATATCCCTTTTCTAAAACTCTTCCATTTGCGACAGATCAACACACCTTGGAAATTCCTAGTTTTTGAGTAGGATCCAAATATCTATTTCGTGAAAACTTGTGGAGACGTATTCATCTATAGAAATTGCCCTGTGGAGACGTATACAATCTTTTGTTCCCTATTGTGTGCACGTCTCCAGAGGGCACAGTGTATCAGATCATAATACGCAATACAACAGTGTGCTATCACTCCACAAGTTTACATAAGTTGTTTTTTTTCTTTTTTCTCGTCATCAACAGGTGTTTGTCAACTTTGCCAAGCGACAAACGGACGGCCACAAGAGCGGCAAGGAGTCTGTCCAAGAGTTCACCAACCAGGCATTCACAACTGCCGATGAAGCCTAAACAAAGCCTAAACAGAGCCCTCACACACCAGAGGCGCTGTTACATTCTAACACAGCATTCAGAAATAGTTTTCCATTTTTATGCCCCGGCGAAGCCGAAGGGCATACTGTTTCTGTCTTGTCCTTCCGTGTGTGTGTGGGTGTGTGGGTGGGTGTGTGTGTGGGTGGGTGGGTGTGTGTGTGTGTGTGTATGTCACACTTTTGCTTTCATCACGATAGCTCAAGATAGACTTGATGGATTGTCATGAAACTTGGCATTTAGTTTGATAGTGGATTCCCCAAGACGCCTATTGAATTTGAGGGCTACATGTACAAGGTCAAGGTCAATATGGCTAAAACAAAAGAAAATGCTTTCATCAAGATAACTCAAGATAAACTTGATGGATTGTCATGAAACTTAGCAGGTAGTTTACTAGTGGGTTCCAAAGGAAGCCTATTGAATTTGGGGGTTACTGGTCAAAGGTCAAGGTCAATATGGCTAAAACAAAAGAAATGCATTATGATAACGTAAACCAAAGAAGTGACTGTCCTCACGATAACTCAAATTAGCATTGATATATTGTCATGAAACTTCAAAGATGGATTGCTAATGGAACCCAAGAAGCCCTATTGAATTTGGGGTTACCAGGTAAAGGTCAATTTAGTTAAAACAAAATGCATTATGATAACGTAAACAAAAGAAGTGCTTGTCATCACAATAACTCAAATTAGCATTGATGTATTGCCATGAAACTTCAAAGATGGCTTGCTAGTGGGAACCCCCAAGAAGCCTATTGAATTTGGGGGTTACCAGTCAAAGGTCAAGGTCAATATGGCTAAAACAAAAGAAATGCATTATGATAATGTAAACAAAAGAAGTGCTTGTCATCACGATAACTCAAATTAGCATTGATGTATTGTCATGAAACTTTAAAGATGGCTTGCTAGTGGAACCCTCGAGAAGCCTATTGAATTTGGGGGTTACCAGTCAAAGGTCAAGGTCAATATGGCTAAAACAAAAGAAATGCTTGTCATCACGATAACTCAAGGAAGACTTGATGGATTGTCATAAAACTTGACAGGTGGCTTGCTAGGGGTACGCCCAAGAAGCCTATTGAATTTGGGGGTTACCAGTCAAAGGTCAAGGTCAATATGGCTAAAACAAAAGAAGTGCATTAGGATAACGTAAACAAAAGAAATGCTTGTCATCACGATAACTCAAATTAGCATTGATGTATTGTCATGAAACTTTAAAGATGGCTTGCTAGTGGAACCCCCAAGAAGCCTATTGAATTTGGGGGTTACAGGTCAAAGGTCAAGGTCAATATGGCTAAAACAAAAGAAATGCTTGTCATCACGATAACTCAAGGAAGACTTGATGGATTGTCATAAAACTTGACAGGTGGCTTGCTGAGAGGGCACGCCCAAGAAGCCTATTGAATTTGGGGGTTACCAGTCAAAGGTCAAGGTCAATATGGCTAAAACAAAAGAAACGCTTGTCATCACGATAACTCTATTTAGACTTGGTGAATTGTCATGAAACTTGTCAGGTAGCTTACAAGTGGTACATCTCTTTCTACTTCATTCTGTAGGATCTTGTTGTTTTTCACTTCACATTTAATTACACAACACCTACCCTGTGAAACCAGTTTTAATTCAGAGGGAGGGGGTGCCACAAGTCAAGATCAGTGTTAACTAAACAAATCAATGGTTATGTAACTGAAAAGTCCCACAGAACCAGATAGCTCGTATAAATTATCATATCAAGAGGGTGGCAGTGTGTCAAGTTATGGGACGGTTGGGGTGGAGGGGCATTTGTGTTGGAAGACACACTTTTCTTGTTTTTTCATGAAGTAATATTTGTGACACTACAGCTTTTACTAATTGTTACGTTTTCATTTTAATCCTAAGAATAAATATTGTAAAACAGTGATAGGTTGTGTTAAGTAGTGTTAAAAATTTCTGTTAGTTTGTCAAAAGTTTAGTGGACTTTCTCGTGATTGGTCTGAAACAAAGGAATAAATAACTGTATATATTGCAGCCTTCTATATTTTGTATGCACTAAAAAATGCAAAGTAGTACTTAGATGTGTTAGGCCTACTCACAAGCTGTATATTTTATGCTTTTTTTAACACAAGGCCTGTATATAATGTAGCCTTCTATATTTTGTACGCACTAAAAATGCAAAGTAGTGCTTAGATGTTGTACTCACAATTTGTGTATTTTATGTGTTTTTTTAACACAAGGCATGTATATCATGACAATCAGTAATCCAAACTTTTAAAGAATCCTTTTTCAATTGAACCCTAATAGGACGAGTATTTGATTGTTGAAAAGGGATTTTGCAGTAGTGAAAGGGGTTTTAAAAGTGATTTGTTCAAACAATTGTCAATGCTGACAAAGAAAAGTTGCTTGACCCCTTTATGATCCCAGGATATTTTCCCTCCAAAATCATTCAGTCTCCTGCAAAATTAATGAATGGTCCATTCTTCCTGCCAATTTCACAAATTCCAACAGGACATGTCTTCCCATGTGCATGGCTAAGCCAGGGTTTGTTCTTGTTCTCCTAGGGGGCAAGTGGGGGCTTGAGGTTACAATGGAGGGGCACCCAATTTGATCATGCTGAGAGGTAGACCAGTTTTTTTGACCGGACACCGGACCTCCATGAAATAAAATATGGGGGGGGGGGGGCGGGAAACCATCTTCCCACGGCAATGCTGTTCAAAACCTATATCACGGTCAATGTCAAACAATAGCTAGCACTATTTGCTTTCCACGGGACGTTAAAATAAACAGCCACTCATGAAAAACAGGGTTTTGGTGACAATTACACCAAAAATCATGGGAAAAGGGCACTTTATGTTCAACCCGCAAATCATGGTAACTCATAGGACAGTGCTTTTATTTTCTTCAGTTGCCAAATTGTCAGGTGGGGGGGGGATGCACCACCACGCCATAGTTATGCCGTTGCTCATGTAAAATAGCGTAAAACAATTTTCACTTGTTGCTGGCTGGTAAAAGAAATTGAAGATTACAGCATTTCTGTGTTTTTATTTGGACCCCTCCTGATGTAGACTGATCTCGATCTGTAATGGTGGCATTGATATGGTGGCCGGACTTGTATGGTGCAGTGTTTCTGGGAAAGTCAAATGTTCTATGTAATCCAACCGTACAAAATGAATCGGAAGTCGCCAGAGTTATATTTGAGTTGCGGGCCCTTGAACAAACCTTTCACCGCGGAAATAGGATCCGTGTATTTTTTTTTACCAAAATCATGTTCATATTCATCAATTCATCAATTAACAACAAATGTTTGCAACTGATCTTGTACTAATATTAATCATTCTTATTACCATAACTTTAGTATTAATTATGAAATGCTCTTAATTATACATTTAGAGACTTGCTCTGCAGCATGTGTTATATCTTTTGTAAGTTTGTGCGAAGTGTTCTTTTATAATTATAGCAAACTATAAAATTTGGTTTCATTGTGGTAGATGTTGTGTGTGTAAATTTTTGTATTTTCTAAAAAAAGAAAACGAAAAAAAGAAGTGCTCCTTTTTTATTGCGAGTAAGGAATGTTTTATATTTCAGGACTTTTTATATTTTTATACACGTTTTCTCAGACCTCTTTTGTATGTTACACCATTACACAGTGACCTCCATGAATTTTAATCTGCTTCTAATTACAGCTATCGTTTCTAATGAATCTTCTAATTGAGAAAGGAAAAAAAAATTTGCTGAAAATGAATAAATATCTAGGAAGAGTTTATATCTGATAAACGGATCTTTCATATATACATTTTGATGAAGCATTATGTAGAATTAATAAAATAGCGAATGTTTGTAATAAACTTGTGCCTTATTTTTGTCCAATTTCATAAGTCATTATTCTATTTGAATTTGGGGGATTATTTTTGTGCATTTTCTAACAGACTCGGTAGAGTAAAGAACCTACATTGCTATTGCAAGCACTTTGTACGAACTCGTCGGCACTTCTAGGCAATAAATGCTGCATTACTCAAGTCATTTGATGATGAGGTAGAACCTTCAATACAGCATCATGTCCCACATAAAAAAGTGAAACATTTGCCTATCAATAATCAAAACAAAAGGGGAGGGGCAGGGCAATATGGGCACGCCCCGTGTGCCCCGCCTTTCTCCCTATCACAATAAGGGAGAAAAAAATTGACCTTTTGTGTTTATTAAAACCATGACTAGGCCTATGCCAATCCCCCCCCCCCCCTTTCCAGAAAACGGGTCGAAGAAAAATCAACATTTCCTCCGAAAATACAGGGTGAGTCAAACAAAAAAGCAGAACCCAAACCCCCAAAACTGTATTTCATGTATAGTTTAAAAGAATATGTAGCACCAAACATAATCATGACTGGAAAGCCAATTTCATAAGCTTAGATGAAAAAAATAACTGAAATTGCTCTATCCGTTCAAAGAATACCACCATTTCAACGCTATGACCCTAAAACCTGTTTCGTCCAGCAACAACAAAAACAGTTTAGTGTGTATTCTGACAGTTTGGAACAAGAACAAAGAAAAGACACACAATGCTTGTTTCAACAACTGTCAACAACTGCAGTACACAATATCTTTATTAACAACCCTGGTTAGGCAAAAAAATATTCATAAAAAAAATCCACTTTTTTTTTTTAAAGACGGGCCTTCAAAAGGACTTTGTTGAATATTTTTAAACTGAGGTTTTATCGCTGGTGATGTTTGAAGACAAATTGTGGCGATGATTCTTGAAATCGCATTTTTGGACGAAAGAGGTTTTAGGGTCATTGTGTTTAAATGGTGATATTCTTTGTACGGATTGAGCAATTTCAGTATTTTTTCATCTAAAAGTAGCATATGAAATTTGCTTTCCAGTCATTATTATGTTTGGTGTTACATATTTTTTTAAATATGAAATATAATTTTGGGGGTTTGGGTTCCGCTTTTTTAATCGCCCAGTAGAAGTCCTATTTTGTATTTTTTCAATGACGGCACCAATGCGTTGCGGGTGTCTCGAGCTCAGAGGTATTTTTGTGTTATTTTAATCTTGTAACAATGACTGCACAAATGGTTTACTCATGCCTATCCACCAGTGGCGTAGCCAGGAATTTTTTTCAGTGGGGGGCGCTGGGGGGGGGGGCTGGAACATGTCATGGGGGCCGTCATGTAGATCAATGATATTTTTTTTAGAAACTCAAAATCTCAGTGGGGGCGACGGGGGGGGGGGCGACAAGGTTTCATGGGGCTGCCCCCGTGGCTACGCCACTGCTATCCACACAATACGGAACCATTGCCCTCTAGCTCCGCCTTAATGCATAAGGTCTATATATTGCGGATTATAAGTCGTGATGTGCGGGGATTTTCCCCCCTAGCCCTGCCTGACTTGGGAAATGGTTTACTCCAAATTGCACGGGAAATTAAATTCTGATGAGTTTATTTTTTTTAGGTAACAAATTTCGGGTTCACTGTAAGATAAATGTAAAAAGCGTTAAGTTTTTGGAATTTGTTGAGATATATGTCCTTTTCTCAGGCCGATTTTGTGTCAAATATCCAGACCCCCTTTTACAGTTTAGCGCAGACTTCAAAATTTTCCGCACGTAATTTGCGTCTCAGAAAATTTATCATAAGAGGACAAGTTACTTGTTTTTTTTAGGTCACAAATTTCGGGTTCACTGTAAGATAAATGTAAAAATCGTTAAGTTTTTGGAATTTTGTGAGATATATGTCCTTTTCCAAGGCCGATTTTGTATCAAATATCCAGAACCCCTTTTACATTTTAGCGCAGACTTCAAGATTTTCCGCACGTGATTTGCGTCAGAAAATTTATCAAGATAAGAGGACAAGTTACGTGGTCTGTAGCTTTTATCAACATGACAACCAATAAGTTAAAAGTTTAGATACCCGAAGTCGAAAGGCGACACGGTCATGCGGAATAAATGCCACAAATATAGTTTTGCAACCCCCCCCCCCCCCCCGCAATGCCACGCCTTTCCTGTTGCTGATACGTGGGGCTTACCCCGGACAAGGAATTTTTCAAAAAATATTCGTAACTTTTTTTTTTGTGCGGAGAGCGAAATGTTAAGAATATAATGGAGGAATAAGAATGGAGGGCCTATAGGTATGGTTCGACTCAGAGCCTTGAAGAACTTCAGGCCAGCAGTCTAGTATAAGTAGCAGACGACAGGACAACACATGAACCATGACGTCATAAAAGCATGTCTAGTCTAGGCCCTGCCTCCTATACCCGTACATATGCAATGTGGACTTGCGATAGGTAGTAGGTACCATACCAATCTGGCCAAAATGGCGGCTCCCACGTTTGACTTCGTGAATGCCAGGCAGACGTTTTCCGTGAGTATTTAGGCTAGTTTTTATTCAGATATGTATTATATTTCTAACCGTAAAAGTTGGAGTCTTTGCTTGTTTTATCTTGTAATGTTTTTCATAAGTTTGAACACGCTCAGATATGTTTGTTGTACTTCAAATTAGTTCACGTTAACTTCGTCAACGGTAGGCCTACGCGTTTTACGCTGTTCATTTTTTATTTGTGCCCATTTTCCGGACAAAGTGGTCTTTGTAAATTTGTCTCTATACACATGATACAGGGTGCACCCAATCAAATAAATTCCCTTAGGCAACATTGATAAATGCCAATACTTCAAAATTCTTTTGAAAATACTCAAAACTCTCACAGACTTCAGGCTGCACAGAAAAATGATCAACATGTCATCTTTCATTTGGTGGGTTGACCAATGACTTTTCGAGAAATTCTAACCCAAAGAAGATGACCCCTAAAACGAGTGATTTTTCCCAAAGTGGAAAAGTAGCCATCTTGAAAAAGGATCCCTCCACAACATGGCTAAATATCACACTTTCGGGCCCGACACATATGCCGATTGCATCCAAACTGCTCTGAATTGGAAGCCAAGTCCGGGCCAGAGCAGAGGTGTATTTAGCTGGAGTTACCCAGCTCTGAGTTTTATCATTGGGTTGTCATCTAGAGCTGGAGCTCATTTTTCTCGAAAACGATAGTATAGGCAAAAAAAATTTGGAAAATGTTGAATTTTGTCCCGTTACACACTAATTGCAACTGCAACTCACCCCAAACTTGCCTGGAATAACCATTACACAGGTCCTTGAAGTAAAAAACGATCCACGATGAAGATTCAGCCTACAATTGCAGTGAAAACAGGAAAAATAACCGCTAACCTGACAACCTTGCGTGCATGTCCACGAACGCCGATGGTTTGTGCACACAAAAAAATTTGTGTACGATTGAATGGCGGTCGGTTACCGGTACCAGGCTGTCAACTAGTCGTTTTTGCCGGCTGGCGATTGGCTGTTGCGCATGGCGTCGCGGAAGCGTAACACCCGATGACTGTTTCATGTACTCATATTAAGTTTACCACTGAATCACAGCTGCGGTACTGGAACCGCAACCGATAGTGCATGAAACAGTCATCGGGTGTTACGCTCGCATGACGTCATGCGCCAACAGCCAATCGCCAGCCGCAAAACTGACTGACAGCCTGGTACCGGTAAACCGCCATTCAATCACACAAATTTTGTGTGCACAAACCATCGGCGTGGCCATGCACGGAGGTTGTCGTTAACTGTTATTTTTCCTGTTTTCACTCAGGCTGCAAATGATCAACATGTGATCTTTCATTTGGTGGGTTGACCAATGACTTTTCAGAAATTTTATTCCAAAGAAGATGAGTGATTTTCCCAAAGTGGAAAAGTAGCCATTTTGAAAAAGGATCCCTCCACAACATGGCTAAATGAGCTCCACTCTAGATGACAACCGATTGATAAACTCTGAATTGGAAGCCAACTCCAGCTAAGGTGTATTGCCCTGTTGCCATCTCTTCAATTTCCCAATTCCACCATGGCTCTCAGAACTCTCTAATAATAGAAGAATTTGAGTGTACAACTTTTATTCATGAGCTCGGCAGACAGATTTTTGGCCTACATGTATTTACTTGGGTGCACCCTTTAAGAAAGTGGTTTTGTAAGACTTTAAGGTTCTTGTTTTACTGAGTTATTTATTAGTTATATTACTTATGAAAGAATGTACTATCCAGACGACACTTCTTTGGTTGTGTACAAAGTTTATGGAGAGTTGATTGCATTTTCAAAGTATTTTCTAACAAAATTGGAAATGTTTCTCTCTCAGTCCCAGATTCATGTCATTTCAACATTTTTGCAATGACTGACCTTCATTGAGATAATATATGATGGAAAAAGTGGTGTCAGGATGCAACATTCTTTCCTTATATAATTTTTTCAAATTGATTATAATTTGATACCGTGCTTCATGACACCACCCTTATTCTGTTTCTCTTGTTTTAAAATCATCATGACCATGATTTATGGCATGAATATTAAATTAGGCTCTTTAGCCACATTACTTTCCCCCATGGACAAAATAACCGTATACGAACCTCAACATGACAGACAACTTTATAAAATCTTAACAGAAAAACTACACAGTTTACAAAAATGAAATTTACCCATCATAATTCCTGATATCTTTGGGTTATACCACCCAAAATCAATGAAATCAGACAATCAGTTTTGAAGATATCCCTAAAAATGCGACGCAATGCCTGATATTTTGATGTCTAATTTGCCAATTAGAGCTGGAAATACTTACCAGGGTTAGATGGTGGTTTAAACATTTTCCAATAAAATTACCAATGATTACTGGCAACAAGGCCAAAATTTGCTCCAAATCATACCAGAAACTACCAAATACGTTACCAAATACAGATCGAGAATTTAAGATGATGATACAAAGGTAAATTTAAATTTGGATGGAAATTGAAGTTTCCCGCTCTTTCCCAAGAGCTCCCATCGCATTCATGGACATGTTAAACTCATTTAAATGGCAAGACAGTGATGACGTGATCATAGTACCCAGTGTGCGCTGATGAGATCCCAAAGAACAAGTGTGAAGTTCAATCGGGCACAGCTTCTCTCAAGATCGAGTGCGGCGAAATAGTTGTCATATAATGCATATCGATCATATCTACACTGGTTTCCGCCCTGGTCCCTTTCATGACCGGTTGGAATTTATGTGGGCGGGGGGAGGGGAGAAAGAAGGGAGGAGAAGCCATGCATCTGATCAACATGCAGAATGCCCCCTCTGCACATGGCCAGCCTGTGCACGGCCCATTTGCTTGTGGCACACGGCATGTGGATATTGGTAATAAACCATCAGTCTCAGGCCATTTCTCAAACCCCGGCCACATCTCCATCTCTGACTCCAAACCTCCTCCCCCCCCCCCTTCTTTACAGTACATTAGTTTCTGTACAGTAGCAGTGATATAATCATTTCACCCACAGACAACTTGCAGTCCACGTTTTGCGCTGCAGGAAAATGAGTTCCGTAAGCAGAATGAATTTTACAGTGTGCATTATTAGAATCTTTATCAATGTTGTTGAATGTACTTTTGCTTGATTGCAGGAGAGTATTGAGGAAGCTCGTCAAAATAATGAGAGTGACAAGTTAAAGCAACAGTCGACAGCCGTAGATGGCAGGTACACATCATTTTTGGGTTTAGGCATATTTGCTAGGATGTAACCTCAATCCTGCATACTTCTCCAACTGTATCCCTGTAAAAATAGCATACAACCTGAAGTCTGCAAAATCCTCCGTTATTTTTTGAATGTGGTCTTTGAAGGGTTGCCCACTGCCTCAATCCTGCACAATCCTTCGGCAATCACTGCCAATATGTTAAGGCAGTGCCAGTGACATCTTGGAGCAGTGAGGAGGATATATTCTAGGCCTAAATTTATGCACGGCTGAGCATAAACAACACAAGGTCCAGCCCAAAACCTTGACACAGTGCATCCTTCAAAACCAGCCACACACTTTTGCCATGTAGCCTCAATCCTGCAAAATCCTCCATTTTGCAAAGAGGAGTTTGGAGGATTTGGGAAGATAAGGGACAGTGCGATAGATAAGGGGATTGGGGAAGGATTTGTAGTGAGGGCTGGAGGTGTGTGAGAAGGGGGGGGGTTCCAGGCCTGGGTGGCTTTTATGGAGGAGGGGGCTGGGATATTGACAATTTCAATGCAATATTTTTAATTTGCTGGGAGGGGGGGGGGACACCCCCTCCACACTCTCCTAATTCTGTCAATGACCAATCTTCAAATCCTGTTTCAAATCTGGGTGGGAAAAGTCGTAGTCCAATTTACAACAAAAAACACAATATTTTGTTTATCAATTTATTTTTTAAATAACTCCGGGGTTAAATTGTCAAGAATCTTGTACAGTTGTAAGGTTTGAACAGTGCAACAAGGCCATAAAATGTTTTATTCACTGTAAACAATATCATATGTCTCCTGAAATAAACTACATTTTTCTGTTGAGTTTCGACCACATCAATGTGTTTAATTTATTTTTTGTTAAAATCTTTTTTTTCAGTGAAGCAGAAAAGAAGGTTGCACTAGACCAAGCATTCCGCGATGTGATGATGAATTTAGTGGTGAGTTTTCTCCAAAATATGTACCGTCAATACTTATTTGTGTTGTTTCAGATGTGTGTCTTTAGTTTCCATGCTATTCGTGTCTTAAACCTGGCATTTGACCTCTGCTGACATTTGACCCCACAGGTCAAGGGGAGTGGCTGCGAACATTTCACCGCCCTCATCAACCTGTCCATCGAAGCAGTGCATCTTGGGATATGTTCGCCGGCCACGCCCTTCCTGTTGCTGTCAGACGTGTTTGAGTCGGTGACTATCAACATTTGCGACAAGGTCTTCAAGTTTGTGGAGGAGAGAGTAGACACTTGGAAGTCAGTGAGTAACATAGAGCCATTAAAGGGGCACTAGGTCCTGAAATCCCCGAAAATGTTATGTTTTGGATTGTTTACTTAGCCTATTTCAAACATCTGGTTGAAAGGAAACCAACCTAATGTCTTACCGTTCCCGAGAAAAGATGAAAAAAAACCGGCTTGTTTACATCGGACATGACGGAGTACGAATACGTTTTTCGTGTCGTTCTCATTTACGCTATACAGGTTGTGTGTCTCGTGAACAGCGCGCGGTGTCCGATCACCAATGCAAAAAATTGTGGTTTCTTCAACGTCCCCAAAAGGCAAACACTTTACGGGTACGAATGAAATCGCAACTAGCATCCAAACAGCTCGAATTTATGGGGTCGCAAAAGTGGACCCCGAAATTCGTTCTCGCACGCATAATACAGGAATAACACAAAAACGCCCAGTTTTGAAAGGATAGTTGTGTGGATGTTTATATCCTACTTTTAAAAGTTATTTCCGATTAACATCATCTCGTTCAAAGCGCGTTTTGTAGCCCAATTGGGCTGTTCCAGGACCTAGTGTCCCTTTAATCAAAATCCTAGGGCTCTGTGCACAGCTATACCCTTAATGGTAAGAATTTAGGCAAAGTTGGAAAAATAGTTGCATCTTGGCATTTGGATTTGAAACTGTATGTGCAGATGAAACCAATGGACGCCGTGCACGAATGGTAAATAGCACTTTTTGACCACTTTCGAGAGAAGCCATTGTGAACGCTATTGTACAAAGCAACTGGCCTGTGACAGATTATCTGAACAATAGCTAGCACAATGCCGACACCATGGAAGGTGGTCTCTGTGATAGAAGTGATAGCATGCTCAAATTGGTCTGTGGGGTAATCTTGATGCAAAAATGTTTCTGTCCAGGAGTCAGATTTTATTGTTTTATGTTGTTTATTTATTAACAGAATGTGCTGTACACGTCTGGGAAGAATTTCCTTCTCCGAATGTGCAATGGTGAGTTGCTAACGTCGTTGCTCTTAGGCAGTTTTGCATTTTATACACGGGGAGGGGGACTGAAACACGACACATGAACCATGAAACAAAAAAACACGTGTCGGACCTTCAACTTATTTAAGTCCAAAGTGCAGCTTAATTTATCAATGTAAAAAAAAAATTCATATTGTACAAAAATTAAAAAAAGTCCAAAGTACATCGTAAAAGGGAAAATACACCTTATGCTGAAAAACCTGTCTCATTTAGCCACTTAATTTTAGCTTGGAGTAAGACCTCATTTCAAAGGATTTTGTTGAAAATAGAAAGTGTGAATCTGTATATTGCTTTAAGAGTAAAAAAATTAAAACCATTGTGTGGAAATATCCAAGCTGGGTTCAGATGAAATTTACTTATTTTAACATCTTTTTTCCTCTTTTTTTTTTCATTCAGATTTGCTACGTCGACTTTCCAAATCCCAGAACACAGTGTTCTGTGGTCGCATCCAGTTGTTTCTGGCTAGGTTTTTCCCTCTTGACGAGAAATCAGGTAAAAAGGAATGTTTTCAATTATTTATTTTTGCAGACAGTTTTGAAATCAAGTGTTGTTTGTTTTGAATGAAGAATTAATTGCAGTACCCATCAAAATATTTTATCTTTCAAATAATTATACCACAGGGGGTCTGTCAAGGTTCGGTCACGGGTCATTCGGGATAATCAAATGTTTCGAAGGCGCATGAACGCAGGCGCACGACGCTTGCGTGTAAATTACCAGCAGAATGGGCGTGCTCGTAACATCGCGTAACATCACATCAGCGATGTTATATCAAATGACCTCTGGTCATTGAAATACCGAACTGGCTTATTGATTCTTTTCTTGTTTCATAACATTTTTTTTTTTTTTTACAGGATTGAACCTTATAAGCCAGTTCCACTTGGACAACGTCACATCCTACAACACGGAGCAGCTAGATGGACCTCTAAAAGTAAGTCAATCAGTCGGATATCTTGAACCCCCCATCCCTCTAACCTCGCCATAAAAGCTCTTCAAGTTTTTGCTTGTCCCAGATGGGCCAGTGTATAGTCCTCTGAGGACCTAACTGTCTTACTGCCTCACTCCCCCACTGACTGACTGACTGACTCACACGCTGACTGTCACTTGTGAATTAGATTTGCCTAAGTCTCACCTTGGCCCAAAGGTGTGATATAAGATTACCCTGTAAAACCAATGAATGGCCCATTGTGTAGACCACATGCATGACAAGACTTCAATCCGATCGTTTTGGAGGATTTATTTGCACAGTTCAGAAAAGAAAAAAATCTGCAGTGTTTAATAAAATATGTCAGCGAAGCGCAAAACCCGTTATAAAATTACATCTCCTTGATGCAAATTCCATCTTATAAATTATCTTGTTTTTTCTTTCCAGTCGGAGGATAAAGATGAGACGATGGAGGTAGAGGAAGGAGAGATGTCTGCCGGTACCTCACCCATCGACTACCCCCTCTATCGTAAATTCTGGGCCCTGCAAGACTACTTCCGCAACCCTACCCAGTGCTACATCAAGGACAAGTGGAGAGTGTTTCAGAGGGTCAGTGCCAAGTTTTTTTCTCTCAATAAACAGTTTATTTCATCAGTTTCAATTTATTTCCACTAATATGTTACATTTTAGTAGTTATCGAATGGTTGTAGGTTCGAATCTCTCTCTAGTCAATGGGGTGTCTATCACGTAAACGTCAATCATCAGAATTAAGTACTTTAACCCTCTTGCTGTCTTAACAGTCACAGACAGTAAAAAAATCAATCCTCTTCCCCTGCCATGCCTTTTACACAGGCTAGTCACCAACAGTCAGACATTGTTTCAAGCAAGCACTGTGACTAGTAGTCAAATTCAGTCAACCGACAAAAGGCAGTGGTAGGCACAGCTGGCTTATCAATCACATGCAGTCAAAGCATAGCCGTATCAGGTTACATAAACAGTCACAGCCAGTCAATCCTGTCCTTCATGTGGTCTGGGAGCTCTTACCTGTTAAAATCAGTCACTTGACTGATTTTGACTGAAAGGACAACTTCGCACAGAGTGTATGTTTACGTAGGAGGGTTAATGGAGGCCCTCAGTTATGGTGGAAGTCATTGTTCCAGCTATCGTTCAGCTTTACCATCATGGACTCGTCACTTTGCACAATATCTGGATCAATGCTTTCACCATTATTACATGTAAGGGCTATAATGCATGCGCTGCTTACCCCACTTTCCATGTAGTCATGAAATACAATGAAAGACCGTTTGTTTTATAAAAAAAAAAAATAATGCAAATTTATAACAAACCAATTTCCCAGACCTGATGGTAACAAAGAAGTGTATTTTGTTTGCAGATTCTGCAGACTCTGAACAGTGCTGACTCTACTAACTCCGTAAACTCAGAAGTGAAGTTAGCATAAAATATGCAGTTGGTTTTTAACAGTGAACAATGCAAACTTAGCTTACCGTGGAAATTATCTTGTGTGCGGTTTCTGTAGACTCTGCTGCCTCTGCAGAGTGCAATCTTTTGAGTTGCAAACTTCCAATCCAGGGTTCCACCTTAACTTTTTTTTCACTAGCCAGCCGGGCTACTGAAACAGACTCTGAACTAGCCCGCGGGCATTTTCACTAGCCCGCATGTTTTTCTTTTATAGAGTGTCTCATAAACAACAATGTGCATACATGTACAATGTGTATCCTGAGGCAATCTTGTCAAATAAACAGATCTAATAATTTAACCCTAAACAGTTAATAAACAGATGTAATGATTTAACCCTAAACAGTTAATAAAATTAGACACAAATTGATGCAGATTTGCTTTTTGAATTAATAATGATTTATTTCTTCCTGTCTTCTCATCTTTGCCTTATCCCAATAATCAATAATCTTTGACTCGCCAGTGACTAGCCCGGCGCTGTTTTGACTAGCATTTGGCTAGCGGGCTTCCGCTAAAGTCGAACCCTGCAGTCGGTGTTGAAGCCTTCTTACTAATAATGTTACAATCACCTCCTGCTTGTTCTTGAATAGAATACCAAAGCTGTCCTGGGAGCATTCAGCAGTCTGAAGCTTGATGACGTCACTGCGTCCAAATCACAGGACGAGACACCAACAGAAAAACACGTCTTCTTTTCAAAATACCTCACCAGCGAAAAGGTTAGTTGCAAAGTTTGTCTTGAAAATACACAGCTCATCAGCAGACCAGTGTTTATTTCCAGTTTCTGGAACCTGGTTTTGAACTAGCTTTTGTGCAAAGTTTTGAAAAGATATTAACATATTTAGTACCTGAATTACATTGTATTACATTGTATTACATTGTATTACATTGTATTACATTGTATTACATTGTATTACATTGTATTACATTGTATTACATTGTATTACATTGTATATGCACCTTGATGAATCTATGAAACCATACGGTGCTGGGATAGTTAGTGGCAGTATAAACAAATCTGGCCACGTGATTACTGTACATTCTAGGGCTGTGCATCGGAACCGGTTTCCCCAGTACCCGAATGTTGATGTCAGGAATCAGTTCCAGATTATGGAATCAGGTGCACGTAACCAACTTTACAAATTACTTAGTAACTTCTCAGACAATGAAAAAGCATTGTTTTGAATGTCATTTGCAGGGAATTTTCAAAATGAAAACCAGGCCACATGGGAAAACAAAATGTATTTCGTGTTTATGACACTCATGAAAGCTGCAGTTTACACCGTAAAGCTATAAGCTCACTGTACACACAAGTTTGTATCAGATTGCTGTATCGACACATGTGGTTGTATTATTGTGCGGACCTTTATGAACAATCTGAACTGCAAAGTCCAAGATTTGTACTTTGGGCTTGGGATTCTTTTACGCGTACCCGGGTACCCATGTTTTTTTTCAATCGGGTACCGGGTTTGTGTAGCCCTAAATGCACACCCCTACATGCCCTAGTGCATTCAAGAGGCCCCCTTCAATGGAGTAAGCATTGTCTCAGCTATTGTACAAAGCTACATGTGCTGCCCCATGACAGATTATCTGAAGAGTAGCTGGTCTATAACGAGTAATTTGGCTGTTTGGAGGCAGGACAGGGACAGATGGGATAAACTAATGATCTTTTTTTCCACTAGTTGTACGACCTTCAACTGAACGATGCCTCATTCAGACGCTATGTGCTGCTACAGTTTCTCATCTTATTTCAGTACCTCAACCAGCACGTCAAGTTCAAAGGGTAAGAGTGTGTCTTGTTATATTGTGTCTTTGACACTGTAATTTCATTGGTCTAAAACGGTCATGTGTCCAGTCTATAAAAATGACTGTTTATTTCTAATATTGCATTGCATATAAATGACCTCATAATACACTGCGTTGCGTACAACTGATCTCATATGTACTTCGTTGCACCTAAATCAAAAGGTTACACTGTAGTAATTTGATTTATTTCTTGCATGGTGAGTTACAAACCTTTCCCTTTCTGACTTATTGGCACGATATATAACAAAATGATTGACTGCTGTGATGTCGGATATGGTTTGGCCTCGGGTGCTGTACATGACTTTTTTCACCGTCTATCTTATTCTCAGAGCTCAGCAGGTTCTGACAGACGACATGTCTCAGTTCATCAAGACCACGACGGAGACCGTCTATGATCTCCTGAAGGAAACGTCCCCGGGAGGAGAGGAATTTGCTAAGACCATCCAGGTATGGAAGGACACTAGTTTGTATTTACCAACAAAACACCTGTAATGTTTGTTAAATCAGTTTTGAAAATTTTGAGTTCATAAATGTCAATACCAGACATAACTGCATTATTTGTCCATTGTTACACGTTGTGTCTCAAGTATGTATTCGTGTGAAGGGCGGGCTTTGCTTTGTCATGTTCGTTTTTTTTAAAGTGACAGTGTCATATGAAAATCCAACTCCTGTGAAAATCAAACTCCCTTTCGCTATTATCAGTTAATCCCTTGCACTTGACCAGTCACTCTCCTAATTATCATACTTACGCATGCGCAATACCACCAACGAGTCCATATTTCATGGAATCGGATATTCACGCTACAACGGCTACCTGACCTAAGATTTTTCAGAATGGTCAGAATCTTTTGGTCTGGGATCCAGACTACAATAGCACATACAAGTTTATGTTGTCTAACTTGCAACCGGGGAGACTGCTAACACAAGACTGGATGGCTCAGTTGGTTGAGTGTCATTTAGTTTTCTGGACGTGATGGGTTCGAATTCCACTCCAGTCAATGTCTTCATTCAACCTAATTATAATATAAAAGTTAACCAGTCAGTTTCTCTTTGTGGTTTATTTGATCTTTTTTATGCCCCGGCGAAGCCGAAGGGCATACTGTTTCTGTCATGTCCTTCCGTGTGTGGGTGTGTGGGTGAGTTTGTGTTACATACCCTATGTGGACTTGTGAACAAAAGAGGTCCACATAATGCAGGTTGTGTTAACCTTATGTGGACTAAGCCGTGTCCACATAAGGTTTTGCCCTTTCTGGAAAACAGGTTTAGAGGCATTTTTGGGTTAGGTTTATCTGTAGCAGAATGAAGAGAAACACTATAGGGAATCATAGAAAAAAAATTGGGTTAAAAGAGTTTTCACAGTTTGAGTAAAGTTATTTTTTGTACCGAGTTTTCTTAACTACACGAAAACAAAGCAATGTCCACACAAGGTATGTAACACACGTCTGGGTGTGTGGGTGGGTGTGTGTGTGTGTGTGTGTGTGTGTATGTCACACTTTTGCTTTCATCACGATAGCTCAAGATAGACTTGATGGATTGTCATGAAACTTGGCATTTAGTTTGATAGTGGATTCCCCAAGAAGCCTATTGAATTTGAGGGCCACATGTACAAGGTCAAGGTCAATATGGCTAAAACAAAAGAAAATGCTTTCATCAAGATAACTCAAGATAAACTTGATGGATTGTCATGAAACTGAGCAGGTAGTTTACTAGTGGGTTTCCAAAGAAGCCTATTGAATTTGGGGGTTACTGGTCAAAGGTCAAGGTCAATATGGCTAAAACAAAAGAAATGCTTGTCATCACGATAACTCAAATTAGCATTGATGTATTGTCATGAAACTTTAAAGATGGCTTGCTAGTGGAACCCCCAAGAAGCCTATTGAATTTGGGGGTTATAGGTCAAAGGTCAAGGTCAATATGGCTAAAACAAAAGAAATGCTTGTCATCACGATAACTCAAGGAAGACTTGATGGATTGTCATAAAACTTGACAGGTGGCTTGCTAGGGGTACGCCCAAGAAGCCTATTGAATTTGGGGGTTACCAGTCAAAGGTCAAGGTCAATATGGCTAAAACAAAAGAAATGCATTATGATAACGTAAACAAAAGAAATGCTTGTCATCACGATTACTCAAATTAGCATTGATGTATTGTCATGAAACTTTAAAGATGGCTTGCTAGTGTAATCCCCAAGAAGCCTATTGAATTTGGGGGTTACAGGTCAAAGGTCAAGGTCAATATGGCTAAAACAAAAGAAATGCTTGTCATCACGATAACTCAAATTAGCATTGATGTATTGTCATGAAACTTTAAAGATGGCTTGCTAGTGGAACCCTCGAGAAGCCTATTGAATTTGGGGGATACAGGTCAAAGGTCAAGGTCAATATGGCTAAAACAAAAGAAATGCTTGTCATCACGATAACTCAAAGAAGACTTGATGGATTGTCATAAAACTTGACAGGTGGCTTGCTAGGGGTACGCCCAAGAAGCCTATTGAATTTGGGGGTTACCAGTCAAAGGTCAAGGTCAATATGGCTAAAACAAAAGAAATGCTTGTCATCACGATAACTCAAGGAAGACTTGATGGATTGTCATAAAACTTGACAGGTGGCTTGCTAGTGGAACCCCCAAGAAGCCTATTGAATTTGGGGGTTATAGGTCAAAGGTCAAGGTCAATATGGCTAAAACAAAAGAAATGCTTGTCATCACGATAACTCAAAGAAGACTTGATGGATTGTCATAAAACTTGACAGGTGGCTTGCTAGGGGTACGCCCAAGAAGCCTATTGAATTTGGGGGTTACCAGTCAAAGGTCAAGGTCAATATGGCTAAAACAAAAGAAATGCATTATGATAACGTAAACAAAAGAAATGCTTGTCATCACGATTACTCAAATTAGCATTGATGTATTGTCATGAAACTTTAAAGATGGCTTGCTAGTGGAACCCCCAAGAAGCCTATTGAATTTGGGGGTTACAGGTCAAAGGTCAAGATCAATATGGCTTAAACAAAAGAAATGCTTGTCATCACGATAACTCAAGGAAGACTTGATGGATTGTCATAAAACTTGACAGGTGGCTTGCTAGGGGTACGCCCAAGAAGCCTATTGAATTTTGGGGTTACCAGTCAAAGGTCAAGGTCAATATGGCTAAAACAAAAGAAACACTTGTCATCACGATAACTCAATTTAGACATGGTGTATTGTCATGAAACTTGTCAGGTAGCTTACAAGTGGTACATCTCTTTCTACTTCATTCTGTAGGATCTTGTTGTTTTTCACTTCACATTTAATTACACAACACTTACCCTGTGAAACCAGTTGTAATTCAGAGGGAGGGGGGTGCCACAGGTCAAGATCATTGTTAACTAAACAAATCAATGGTTATGTAACTGAATAGTCCCACAGCCAGATAGCTCGTATAAATTATCATATCAAGAGGGTGGCAGTGTGTCAAGTTATGGGACGGTTGGGGTGGAGGGGCATTTGTGTTGGAAGACACACTTTTCTTGTTTTTTTTGGTATCAGCACATTCTGAGTCGAGAGGAACATTGGAACACATGGAAAAATGAAGGCTGTCAGAGTTACATCCGAGAAAAGTAAGTAATCTCTTGCAACAAAATTGATCACAAGCAATATCTCTGAACACAGCTATTTAAAGGTACAGTCCATCATTTGTAATTTGTGCATTTTGTTCGTTTGAAGCAACAAACATGCTCAAAATCTAAAGAGGGGTGCTGAACAACTAACCTGATGAAGTTTCAGCTCAGCTTCAGCTGTATATTCCGAGAAAAACAACATTCTAGGATCTCAATTTCAAATCAAAACTTGCTGAATCAGGTTTTGAATTGGGCCTGAATTCAGTGTCCGAGACATTTCTCACTGAGCTGATTGCAGCTACGCTATGTCGCGCACTGATCTGACAAATTATAGCAACCGCGCGCGTGTGTGCATCGTGTCAACGCTTGTCCGCGCTTCGCCGAATATAAAAACAAACTACTAACGGAAATGTCCAACCATGCGTCTTTAGATGCATCGTTGGAAAGGCCTTCTTTCATTGGTTTCTTCAAAATTGACAGCATTCCAGAAAGAATAATTTCACATGGAGTTTGCCCTTATTATCTCTCAACCAAGTATGTTTTTTAACAGTAATTACATCCGTTACTTTTTGGATAGCTTCAAATGATGGACTGTAGCTTTAAACAGGTTGTTTGTGGTTGACTTATATCATTTTATAAATTCCTGTCTGTTATCTCTGAATTTTGCCTGTAACTTGCTATTCAGGTGTCATTAATTAAAAATGGCTTAAAAGTAATTTGTATTTGTTGGTAGGTCGTTTGCTTCACATAATCACTCTTGCAGGAAAACTACATTAAGGAATGGATCCCAAATTATAGAATCATAGATGTCATAGAATAGAAACCCAACATTTATAGAATGACATCTACTTTCTTAAAAGCAGCTTTGAACAATCTTTTTATGTCATTTGAATAAAAAAAAACATAAAAATGACAAGCGTGGACACCCTTATTTTTCAAATCAAAGACATTTTTGATACTCAAATTTCCTAATCCTGGTCCAAAATTATAGTTTTGATTACTTTGTGTTCTTTTCTAATGGATATTTTAAAAATTCTTACTTGAATGTTTTTTTTTTCAAACAGGCCCGATGCTACACAAGCGCAACCAAAACCACGGTAAGTTCTTGGTTTTAGAGATATTTTCTTGAATGTGGGCACAAGGTTTCTGAGGCACTCAAACCGTCTATCATCTTGTTCATGGCATCAATAGATCATGTTATAGTATTTATTTATAGGCATGAGCAGCAGGGGTAATAGTACCTTTACGAGCATAATTGAATGGTTTTAGGTCAGTGTATTTCTGCCGCCTTTATTTTATGTCTTTATGTCTAGAACGAGGAACCTTTGTAATATCTGTATGAAGACATTTGCATCAGGGAGATGTTCATTTAATATTGGGTGTTTGCTCTTCGCCGACATTTTTTTCATAAGTGCCCCTAGCAGGCTCCGTGGTCAAGTGGTTAAGACGCCTGCACTTGCAAGCTTGAGGTTACAATGTATTTTTTCTCACAAGCCCCCAGGAGAAAAACGTCAAAGAGTGTTAATTTTGATCTCCCCACTAGGCCAAGAAAGCGAAGCCTAGGTGAGGAGCTGAGAATCAACGCGCCCAACAAGAAGATCGACATGGGAAGCCCTGAACTGACTAGACTGTGGAACATATGCCCGGACAACCTTGAAGCCTGCCGAGCAGAGAATAGGTGAGAAGTCTGTGAGGTTCAACACATGAACTACAAAGTGTTGTGTGTGCTGTGAGGCTCGAACCTCGCAACTTTCATATTCAACTTGTGAGGTTTGCCTTGCACAGTTTTTTCTTGTGTGAGGTACCTCACACACCACATGTATATCCTTATCCACACTGTGAGGTTAGAGCCTCCAAAATTTCATTATTTGACTCGAGAGTTCTTCCATGAATGGTTGTGAGGTGCCGAACCTCACAGATTTTTCTCAATTTAACTTTTGAGGTTTTGCCATGGGTATTTTTCCTGGTGCAGGACCTCACACACCACATGTGTATCTTCACCCGAAATGAGAAATGCGAAACCTCACAGGTTTCTTCCTTCATTTTTTTCGAGGTTCTCCATGCACTGATCTTCATGGCACTGAACCTCATAAACTCAAGCATATCCTTGACCAATCGTTGAGGCACAGAGACTTACAGATTTTCTTATTCAACTCATGAGGTCAACAATACACTGATATGTTTGCTGCGGCACCTCACACACATGTTCATTGTTTTCTTTACCTGTGAGGTGAACATTTTCTTGCTCAACCATTAAGCTCCTGAACCTCACATTTTTTCATGTTAATTGCTAGAGGCTGAGAACCTCTGATGGCATGTATGTTTTCATGCCTTAAAGTGTGTTCTTGATGTGATTTTCAAAGACTTTTGTAATGTTGTAATATTCTGGGAAATTTTGCATCTGACATGTTACAAACTTCTTTTCAGCATTACAATTACAAAAATCTGTGAGGTGAAGTTCTTCACACCAGTCTTGTACAAAAAAAACTCACATAAAATTGTCCCACTGCGTGTAGCCTTAACACTGACCACATGGTTTTAATGGGTTCCACATTACACACTTTATTGCCAAGCAGTAATTCTTACAAATGTTTGTTTCAAACGTTAATTCCCTGAATGACGAAGATTTGTGTTTTTCCCCCTTCACAAGGATCTTTATACCAACCCTGGAGGACTATTTTGAGGATGCGATTGAGCAGGCAGACCCAGGCGCCATGATAGAACAAGAATACAAGTAAGTTTGCAAATTCAAACTATTTTGTTTTTTCAAAGTTGAACAAAGAAATTGGCTGGAGTGGAGTTTGAACCTGTGCCCTCTAGATTACCGTTCCGGTGCTCTTACCAACTGAGCTATCCAGACCCATATTGGCGGTTCCCCAATTTTGTCAACAAAACTATTATTATTATTATTATTATTATTCATTCGGCCAAGATTTCAAAAAACAATACAGAGAATATGACAATGAACCTTTAAAAAAGAACAAAACTAGTGGAACAGGTTTAAAAACATGAACAAGACAAACCCAAATTAAGATGGCCTGGATTAATAAAGTGTACTTACAATGTTAACACTGTGACTTGGAAGCCTACTAATCCAATCTTAAAATGGGACACTGATATAATACATATATAAATATACAAAATTAAAACCTCACAGGAAATTCATGCTAAAAGCCACTGAAATTGAAAACTTTATCATCATTTTCATTGTTCAAACTAATTTTTCAATTTGTAAGTTTGGGCAATTTTAATTTCTTCTGTGGATTAACCCTCCTATGCAAACATACATTCTGTGCCAAGTACAGTAGTCCTTTTAGTCAAAATCAGTCAAGTGACTGTTTTTCAACAGTTAAAAATTCCCCGGCCTACTTAAAGCAGGATTGACTGGCTGGGACTGTATAAGTAACTTGATACAGCTATGCTTTGACTCCTGGTGAGTGATAAAACAGCTGTGACCACAACTTGCCTGCTTTGTCTGTTGACCCAGTTTGACTAGTCACAGTGCTTGCTTGACATATGATCTGACTGCTGGTGACTAGCCTTTGTTAAAAGTACAGCAGGAGAAGTGGACGTGACTTTTGACTGTCTGTGACTGTTTAAATACAGGAGGGTTAAAATGAGTCAGTGGTTCCATTTTGAAGAGTTTACAGAACACCAACTCTTGAAAAAATATCTTCAAGGTTTTTTTTTGGTATGCTGGAAAATATATGTGCAATGATTTGATGTTGAAATGCTAAGCTTAAAAAAAAATCTCAAAGAACAAACTTTGGTTGTTACCTCGTTATGCCAAGTTTCATTCTGCTTATGTAAGCATTGTGCTTAATAGTCTGCCTTTTTGGTGATAGCTCTAACATTTTGTTTGCTATTTTACTGTCAGGGTTGTTAACAACAGCAACTTTGCCTGGTGTGCTCTGCGGCTGCTAGCGAGACGTAGCCCCTACTTCTTCCAGACGATCACCAGCACCCAGGCCCCAGTCAAGTCTGTACCGTCGTACCTTGAGATGATGGTCACCAGATTGGCCAAGGATATGCCGGTCAGTCTCTCTGTTGTTTGTGTCAAATACTGATCGCTAGTTGTTTGTCTGTTTGCACAGAAAAATAGTTACTCGGTGAAGACAAATGACCATCCAAAGTGTCCTGCAGTGCAGCAACTCAACTCCTGAGGCCTTGTAACCTTTTAAATTAACCCTAACTCCTAGAGTCTTTTACTAGGAACTGGACCAATTCAAAATACATCAATCACTGTGCATCCAATACAAAACTGTACATGACCGAATGAAATCCACCACTGACGCACTGGTTGACATTCATGGACTTACTACATATGGCTTTTATCACAGTACAGGAAGCTAGGCAAAATCAATCGGATACCCCTAGCACTGCTTCAGACCATTAGGCCCAAGTCCATCATACTCCATCAATATTTGCCCAGGTAGTCACGCCAGGCCTTCGGACCAAGTCCCCCAAACTCCACCAAAATGGGGGGATGGATTTTGATGCATTTGGGGTGGTTAGGGTTAATATTTCTGTGAAAGTCTTCACCTAGCGACTGGCATTCAGGAAAACAATGTGGCCAGAAATGCCCCCTTTAAAGGTTATATACAACATTTGCAAACATCAAAAAACCCAAAACTACCAAATTATTATGAAATACTGCAAGTAATAGTCTCAAGCATCCTATGAAATCATGGCACCTTGATGTGCTGTCATTTTCAAGAAAAGTGAAATGTTTGTATGGTCGACCAACAATCTTCAGAAAAGAACTGACTGTTTTCAAACACTACCCCATATTTACCAAATTTAGTCCACCTTTTTTGCCATCGGTTACACATCCACGAATGGGTACAAGCCAGCTAGTCTGGTTCCCTGACCTGACAATTCCCCAACGTCTATAAATTGAACTGTTTCATCTGAAGTAGCGTCAGGGAACCAGACTACAAGAACAACATTGTTTTTTTCTTTGTTTTTCCAGCATCTATGAACTCAAAACTTTAAACAGGTCAGTGTAACAATATTTGCTGGAAAACACTTACCCCCAAATCCATCCATTTCTGAAAAGCAAATGTTGTATATTACCTTTAATTAAATTGTATTTGTGCAGAGAGAAGATTTTAATTGGAGCTCCAACTTTTAAAAATTTCCTTCTAAAAGCGTGATTGTTTCCCCTCAAAATCTGACTTTTTTTAAATTGAATTTCAACCAATTAGATAAAAACAACACGTCTAATGAAGGCATCATTTTAATCTCCCGACCCCGGTCCTTTTTTCAGAATATTTCCACAAACCAGTTGAATCTCTGTTCATGGTGTTATTTTGTCACTTTTTATTCCCACAGCAAACATCAATAGAAGAGTTGAAAACGGAAGCAGTTGTGGAAGAAAACGACGATTTGTTGAAGGGTGGGGAGGAAGGTATAAAGCAATCAATGTTTTTTATTACTATTTTTTTTCCATTTATGAAACCAAGGATTCTTCATAGTGCCCATGGCATTATAGCTCACAAGCCTGAAAAATAAAACTGTAGAGAGAAAACAATGAGGACAAAAAAAAAGCCCACAAATTGACTGTGTTTTCAGGAATTGACAAAAACCTCTTTATCCTTCAAAAAGGTCACCTGAGATAATCGCATGAATTTAATCCTCTTTTCAAAACACATTTTCGACCAGTTGGTAGGTAAAGATTTGGGAAATGTTTGCATTGTCAAGTAACGCATGCTATGTTCTTTGCTAATTCAAAGTTTTTTGTGAAAGTTTCTCTTATTAAACAGTAATTTATTATTCATAAATACCTAAGACAGTTTACCCATTCCTATTGGTCGAGAGCCCGTCACGTGGCCGGCCTTAAACGGATGATAAAGACGTGGCTGGCTGGTCTTAAACACTTTTCCAGTGTCACATGAAATTTCGACTCCTAAAAATCCAGTACCTATTACCGTTTTATTGGTTAAACGTTCACAATCCTCACGTAAGCATGCGCAATACTACAAGCGAGTCAGTATTTTTATAGTCCTTCGGCTCGGGTAATTATCAGCACCCAGACTCCAAGCGGTCTTAAACAGAGTGAGTAAAACTTCCAAAGCACACATTTATTCTTGTAATAAAACTCCTTTTCACTTCATGAAAACAGCAATACGCGGAGGTCTATTATTTTTCCCATTACTTTGTACACAGTCTTTGTCACTTCGTTAAAACATAAAAACGTTGTGAGAAATTGGTACCTTTACGCACCACACGACAGTGGAACGTGGATGCTTTTGTTCTTTTTCAACATCGTTAGTGGGCATGCGTCTGCTCCCAGAGCCCTGCTAACGAGGCGACTTTTTTTGTCACTTTGTGAAAACAAAAACACATGGAGTTCAGGCTTTTTGTTAAATGTTTGTTTGGGATAATTTAGAAGAAAAACAATATTTCACTTTGAAACTTGGTCAAATAATTTTTCGTGTCAAATGTAAGAAAATGGCCAGCAAAACTCAAAATCAAAAAATTATCGATATTCCAGGTTTTTGTCACTTTGCGAAACTGCTGGTTACTAGCCTTTGTTAAAAGTATGGCAGGGGAAGTGGAAGCGAATTTGACTGTCTGTGACTGTTTAAATAGCAGGAGGGTTAAAATGTACTCTCCGTGATGCAAGTTCCATTGAAATAGACTATAATCTGTTCTCCTATTTTCTTGTTGATTCTGTTCACAGGTCTTGAAAAGTCCAACCTCCTTTTGGCAGAAGAAGTCGATGCTGTCGTGGCCCGCCTCGGTGAAAACTGGAAAACCCTGGCTGTGGAACTGAACTTCACGGACGAGGAGATAGGAAACGTTCAGACAGAGAACCTGGAGGTCAAAGAGCAAGCTAGGGCCATGATGGCGGCGTGGCTTGTCAAAGAGGGGGACCAGGCAACCCGGGATGAGTTAAGCAAAGCGTTGCTTGAGAGTGGACTCAACGATATCATAGAGTCAGTGCTGTCCGACAATGGCAAAACCGACCTTTGAAACTCAGACGAAGCAGTTTTTTTTTAAATAAGTGAATTTAACAGACTGAAGTTTGTTTGAGTTGCAAAAGCGGAAAATATTGGTATTGGTTGTGTGCTTAGCAGAAATCCGCTGAGAACCAGTTGCAAGAAATATCAATTAGTATGGCATTTTGTGCTGGTAACCCTTGTTTGTTAAGCAAATATTTGCTATGCTTAGCAGCTGCATTGGCCCTATGGAGGGCCAAAACAATATAGTAGTTGCTTCTCAAATTAGTTTCTTCAATCAGTGTGGGTACTCGGGTCAGGAACAGGCTCACGAGCGACATTGTTTGTTGGACACATATGTATACTCACACAAGCTCAAACACCCAAGTGTGTATTTGCCTGCAATCGGGTACCCCCTATTGTCCCTCTTTTGTTTGTACCTTAAATTTTTAGGAAGACCTCCCAAATGTTTTGTACACGATCGTAAATTAGGGACCTTCGGGAATTGGGGACCCTATTGTCCTCTATTGTTCAATGTCCTCTATTGAATGCAGAAACAAAGTTATGCAGTCGTGTACTTGGACAAACAAAGGGAGAACAACAGATCCTTTCAGTCCTCGAGCGTTGGGTCTTTTGTTGAAAACAGTCCTCGATCGTACGGTTATGTGCTTAGTCTATGGGAGAGGGTTATATTACAGGGACAAAGGAAACACAAATTTCCCTCAAAAAATTAAAACCCTGTCCTCTATCCACGACATTTCTGATAATTCTAACCGTTGCCTAATGTAGGAATGGGGCCCTTAACTACACAGTTGCTGCTGGCTTTCTGTCTCATGTGGCTTTATTTTTTAGAGTGTTTCTTTCCATACAGTATCTGATCTGTTTCCAAATTCCACACGTAATACCTTGGTTAAGCTGAAACTAAACTGATTACTTTATTTATTCAGTTGCAGTTGTATGGGACATGCGGTATACAAGAGTGCGAGTCAAAAAAAACTATACACTTTTAAAATTGGCCATAGTTTTATTCTGTAGCAATATAGATCAGATATTTTCATATGTACTTTTAGAGTAACCCTTCCTGCTTCTTTTGGTGACATTTTCACTGGATTAGTTTTCATGCATGACTGCACAGGAGACAATTAAAGGTGTTGGGTGAAATCTGACTTGCGCCAACTGGTCTGGGCTGGATAAGGAGACAATTCAAAAGAACACAACGATTTAAAAGAACACAACCATTTTCTAACAAAGAGACAAAACAGGATTTCATTAGCTTTTGTGACCTGCGTGTTTATTTTTAAAAAAATGAATTAAATTAAAAAGGCAATTAAATTCCACGGTGTCTTAGTTCTCAACATGGCCACCATCTCGTTCAATGCACAGCTGGGCTCGGTACATCATTCCTGCAACAACACGGCGAATCACCTCCCTGTCTTGTCTCAGTATGTCAATTTCACGAGTTCACCCTGGAGGTCATCCAGACTTGCCTACTGAAACTCTTGCAAGCAAGATCCACAAATCTGAACTGCAGTTCTAAAACTGTGTTTAGCGATTAAACACTATCTTGCTATCAGTTTGTAAACATGTTTAGATGCTAAACATTATGTGTCCAATTCCTAAACATCAATGTTCAATTGCTAAACACTATCCATCCTTACTCTAAACATGTTTAGTATTTAAACATGTTTACAAACTGATAGCAAGAAAGTGTTTAGAAAAGTGTTTAATTGCTAAACACAGTTTTTGCAGTGTGATTATGCATTCCATGACCAGAACCAAGACAATGGTTGTGTTCTTTTAAATTGTCTCATTCTTATCCAGCCCCGCGCAATTCAGATTTCACCCGACCTCTTTAATTGTCTCCTGTGTAGTCGTGCATGAAAACTAATCAAGTGAAAATGTCACCAAAAGAAGCAGGAAGAGTTACTCTAAAAGTACATATGAAAATATTGTATCTATATTACTACAGAAAAAAACTATAGCCAATTTTAAAAGTGTATAGTTTTTTGACTCACACTGCATACATGTACCTGTCTTGCAGGGACGAGGGCGTGGCAGCTTGAGGAGTGGAGGTACTGCAAAGTCTGTGGGTTTCGAATAGAGATCACGAAAGGTGCATGTTTCTGTTTCGAATTCATTCCTGTTATTTCTGACGGTGGACTTCTCTGACGTATGTCTGTTTGTAAATGAAGACATATCGTCACCGACACCATGAAGTAACACCCATCTACGAACCAGTAAAAACTAACAATCGGGAAAAAACGGCAACTGAAGTTGAACGCCTTCTAAAACAACACTTTGCGTCAAAACGACAGAGTATTTTCAGTTGGGTTTCTCGTTGTGGACACTTGATGAATTGAATTTATTAAATCTGCTGTTTTTCAACCGTTTGTGTATTAAATAAACAAGAAATAAGAGAAAAAAAGACGAGTGTTAGTTCGTGAAATCGAAAAGGCTGCGAAACTGTAAATTTTCGTTTTCACGAAGTAACACTCTTCAATGTATTCAACACGAGGAAAGTGCAACTTCAGGTCAGCGCGCGCGCGCTCATACAACTTACTACAAGAAGAGTGTTACTTCGTGAAAACGTTTTTGCTCACTTATGAGCAGAGTGCGCGCCATGCATTGCAATGGTAAATGGAACTTGAGTGTTACTTCGTGAAAACGAAAATAACACTTTTGCGCAAAAGTTGTCATGGATACTTAGCGTAATTATTAAAGTAAAGCTCTTGAAGCTTTGAAACTTCGTGCAATGGTAGGCCTTGATAAATAATGTTTCAAAATCCAAAAAAACCGGAAAATCGAAAAACAAATATGGTTTAACACGGTAGAGTGTTACTTCGTGGTGTCGGTGACGATATAGTCCAAAATCTGTCCGTATCAGTTTCTAGTCCGTTTTACGGGCTGTTCGTTTACACGAAAGAAAGAAAAATTTTACACTTTTAAGTCTTTACTATTTTACTAAAGTTACATTTTTTTTTTTACAGAGCTGGGTCCCCCCCCCCATATCCGTGCCTGAATAGGACCGTCTTGTGTAAACAGCGCCCCCATTCAGCAGAATTTAAAAAATAGTCTGGACCACCCCGCTTCAGTGACGTAACATTATACTAGGAAAAGAGGAACTAGACCTTGCAACAACAAGTGCACGTGAATGATAATTCTCACGAACGATTCACGAAACGTGGATGTTTCTGTTTCGAATTCATTCTGGTTATGTTATTTCTGACTGTGGTGCAATTTCACTTCTCTGACGTATGTCTGTTTGTGAATGAAGACACATTAAGTCCCACATCTGTCCGTATCAGTTTCTAGTCCGTTTTACGGGCTGTTCGTTTGCACGAAAAGAAACAAAATTGTTACACTTTTATTTTTTAATAAATACGGTACATTTTTTGCACGTAGTTGTACGTGTACGTACGTAGGCTGAGCATGGGAGAACGGAGCTCGGAAACAGACGGTGCTTCAGGCATGGCAGGGCAGTTTGATGATGCAGATATCGCTGATGAGGTTTCTAGCAAGCTAAAGATGTGAGTTTGTAAAGTTGCCAAAAACAAGTTGCCTTAGCCAAGTAGGCTATGTCCTTTCATTAGCTGGAGTTACCCAGCCCTGAGTTTTATCATTGGGTTGTCATCTAGGGCTGGAGCTCATTTTTCTCGAAAACGATAGTATAGGCAAAAAAAATTTGGAAAATGTTGAATTTGTCCCCGTTACACACTAATTGCAACTGCAACTCACCCCAAACTTGCCTGGAATAACCATTACACAGGTCCTTGAAGTAAAAAACGATCCACGATGAAGATTCAGCCTACAATTGCAGTGAAAACAGGAGGAATAACCGCTAACCTGACAGCCTTGCAAGCATGGCCAGGATCGCCAATGGTTTGTGCACACAAAAAAATTGTGTACGATTGAATGGCGGTCGGTTACCGGTACCAGGCTGTCAACTAGTCGTTTTTGCCGGCTGGCGATTGGCTGTTGGCGCATGACGTCGCGCGGAAGCGTAACACCCGATGACTGTTTCATGTACTCATATTAAGTTTACCACTCGCATCACAGCTGCGGTACTGGAACCGCAACCGATAGTGCATGAAACAGCCATCGGGTGTTACGCTTCCGCGCGACGTCATGCGCCAACAGCCAATCGCCAGCCGGCAAAAACGACTAGTTGACAGCCTGGTACGTAATAACCGCGCCATTCAATCGTACACAAATTTTTTGTGCACAAACTGGCGATCCTGGCCATGCTCGCAAGGTTGTCAGGTTAGCGGTTATTCCTCCTGTTTTCACTGCAATTGTAGGCTGAATCTTCATCGTGGATCGTTTTTTACTTCAAGGACCTGTGTAATGGTTATTCCAGGCAAGTTTGGGGTGAGTTGCAGTTGCAATTAGTGTGTAACGGGGACAAAATTCAACATTTTCCAAATTTTTTTTGCGTATACTATCGTTTTCGAGAAAAATGAGCTCCAGCCCTAGATGACAACCCAATGATAAAACTCAGGGCTGGGTAACTCCAGCTATCCTTTCATACACTTTAGTAGCCCCACTAGTGTGGCCGTCGGTATGCTGCGCTGAACCTAAGGCCACACACCGTGGTCCGCGCACTACTGAGGACGTTTTCATAAAATTTGCAGGGAATTTCTTACATATGGTTGTATTCTACGATGTCCCATCTATCACTTCTGGGATGCTTAGGTGTAATGATGTTCAATTTTCCGAGATATTCTTGAATCTTTCTGGAGCCCATATGCACTCGTGAAACGTCCGGTGATGGCAGCCATTTTGAATGTGACAAGAGATGACCTCAAGCTGTGACGTCGCGTTTATGCAAATTGCTTGTCGAGCGAGGGCGCGAGTTGCAAATGCGACGGCTGTTTCCTGTACCATGCATTTATCGTCTGGGGGCCACGTGCACTGATCTCTATTCAGGATCTACTGCCTGCCATTCAGTTTTGGTCAAAAGTGCGCCCACATACATGAACTTTTGAGGGTGAGAGTAGAGGAGGGAATGTGGAGGGAACAACCATAAAGGGTGCAACTTTTGGCGCTTGAAAATTAATTTTAAAAAAGGGTGGCCCTGTACGGAATTTTTCCGGAAAGATTTCCATATCTGGACATCACTTGTCTGATGAAATTGTGCTTTCTCGGTTTAATAAAACGGGAAAAAATGAAGCAACCTGATACATCTTCCGTGATTGTGTACAAAGTCTATGGAAAGTCAAGAATATTTTCTTAGTAAAGTATTTCCTAAACAAAATTGGAAATATTTCATCAGTCCCATTTATTTATCATGTCTTGTCATCATTTTTGCAATGAATGACCTTCATTGAGATGATATACATGATATATGAAGAAAAAAGTGGCGTAAGATTGCAACATTTTTTCCAATAAAATATATATATACTGGAGTCTTATAAGATATAGCGCATGTATCTACCAACAATGAATAAGGTACTCAAGGCACTAGAAATAATGTCTATTTAATAATATAAAAAAGGTAAATAAAGTTTTTGAGAAATATGAGACCCATTATGTAGCACCTTATAATGGTTTACAAGGTGCTCTAGTGGTCAGGTACATATTACAGTTAATGCTTCAATATTTTCCCTGCTAAATTTGCCTTTTAAAATTTAGGACATACAATGTAGGCCTATTATCCCTTTCAGAAAGGATTCTATACTGGGCCACCACTCACATTCCTTAATATAACCTGAAAAGAACCAAAAGAACAAATCTGATGAAGAAACACTATGTACAGGTAAGGAGTGCAAAAAATCTTTTAAATACATGTACTTAAACTTTTTCTGCCATGGCCCATAGGCTTTGTGCAGGGTGTCTGAGTTGGTAGCCCAGTATGGAATTCTTTCCAGATTTTTTTTTAACTTAAGCATTTGAGAAACCCAGAGATATCAATAATTATTTTATTAGGTGCGGGTTGCTCTTTTTTGGGGTTGGGTGGGGATGCTTTAACCATGCTTTAACGAACTAATTTTTTTTTTACATGGCCTAACATGCCTAATTAAATAGTAATGAATAATTTGTTGTACTTTAATTGTGATGTTTACATGTTATTACAATATTTTTCATTCTATCTTCATCCTAGCTTCATGTTTCTCAAACAAATTTCATCAACCTCATGAACCTCATTCGTCATAAATGGTCTTATTTAGTGGAAAAAAATGGCATGTTAATGACGACGTGTTCTTTTTTTATTCCTGTTATTGTTGACAGTGGATATTTGACAAGTGCTGGTTTTCTATGGGTAAACGTTATTTTAACGCGGAGGCTTTCTCTCATTGGCTGATATATAATCACGTCTTATTGGCTGCGCCGGCTTTCTTTTAGTGTTAGTTTGCTGGGGGTCATAATACTTATTAAAATGAAAGCCAGTGTGGCCGAAATGACGTAACAATGTATGAGCCAATCAGTGAAATCGTCCGTGAAAATAACATTTACTAAAAGAAAACTGGCGCCGGCCTAATAGCTGGCTTTGTTGTAGGTCCTAATAATCATGTTTTATTTTGTCTAAAGCATTTCATTCCAAACTGAACTGTACTTTATGTGTAATTTTAAACTGTTTTCTGAATCTTAACACTTGCTCCTCAGTGTTGAAATATCCTGCACAGAGTTGGAACATGAGGGTTCTTAATCCTAAAAGATTGACAAAGTGGAAAGAAAATAACTTTAACCCTAACTCCTATCCATCAAAATCAATCCCCCATTTCAGGGATTTTGGTAGGCAAGCCATGAGCACAAAGTCCATCAAAATCCACCTATAGTAGTGGTGGTCTTGTGGTGGATTTCAGCGGATTTGGTCCTAAAGCATTATGTGAAGCAGGGTCAGTGATGGATTTTGGCGGACTTGGTCCATTACTTAGTAAAAGACACTGGGGAGTTAGGGTTAATACTGTTGTGATTAGCAGATATTTTTACACATGAATTCTGACTCTTTCAGTTTCAGATATGTTTTTCATGAGAAATTGTTTCCAAGGGCATTGGTCGTTTCAGTTTCAAAGGCCAGCACAACCTTGGCCTAATATTAAAATGCATTTAACATGAACGTCACTACTTTTTTGTGCACACAGACTTTCTAAAAATAAAACTAGAGTAGACAGGCCAAGTGTAGAAAAACTGGTCCCAATTCTATTCAATTGATTCAGAATGTCTATTCACTGGAAGTCTTTTCATGCATCTTGTCTACACACTGAGCTGGATTTAGCCAAACACCAGGCTAAGTCACTTGTCATAGTCAGTCAGTCAGGTACAAAAATATTCAGTGGCTCAGAGTGGAATGGGAGGAGTATTATCGCAAGGTAAAATCTGAACTTGCCGTGTGAAATGGAAAAGTCCAGATGTTATCGAGCGATAATATTCCTCCCATTTCACAATTTAAAGCCTCTCAATATTTTTTTTACAACAGACATGTAGATCCTTGTCATTTGATTACAGAAAAAATGAACTTTCTCTTTCATTCCCTAAAAAGTTTCAATACAAAATTTGTGGGAAATGTATTTCTCCCTTCTAAACACCAGCGTGCACTTGCACACAAATATTGCGCCATGGAACAAGGATGATCCTAACTGTTGAATAGTGAATCCCATTGACCACGTGTGGGTGAAAGGGAATTTTTGAGCCCTGGCGTGAATGGGAGCCATAATGAATGTCATGTGATGTGAGTTCCACCAATCATATGACAAGGATCTGTATGCACCATCACAAACACTTGCAAATCAGGGGAAAATGCCATTGAACTTGCACGTGTCTGTAGTGGGTCGAGTTGTCTAGTGTAAGTGAAGATATTTATGATAATGTAGAGTTTGGATTTGCTCAAAACAATGTCCATGTCGAACAGGCCCAAATTATTCCTTGTGTTTTTGTTTATTCTTAGGGAAGTGTCAAAGAATAGGACAAGTGTTTTGAGTCCACAGGAAATTGAGAAGGGAAGGACACTGGATGACAAAAGTGAGTTGAAATTACACACACCCTCCCCCTATCCAACTTGTAGTAGGTTACTTTTAAGTCTGAAGGAAGTTGTTTGAATGTGAAAATGCAGAGATTTAAGATTTCGAAGGACCAGTGGGCACCGTCTTGCCTTGTTGGTTAGTGGGTACAGACAGCGGCGAAGTTAGAGGGGGCATTGTGCCATTTGTGACGTAACTGACGCCTGCGCACTAATTGCAACATGTGAACGTCTCTAGTCAAACGCTGGTCAAAAATGTAATCACAAAACTTCTGGATCCTGGCTCCTTGCTGTACGTTATGAATGCGCACGGCTATTGGTAACCAGCGATACAACCAGACAACCATGCCCAGTAGGGCACAAACAGTCGACTAGACAGAGTTCGGGCGTACTTTAGTCGAACCATGATTAACCATTGGTCAACAATAGTTCTTGCACGAACTTGCCCCTAGTTTATTTGCCGCATCGAAGAGTGCCACTTATTATCCAATGGTGTCCAACATTGCTTGGATTAGTGTCTCCAACAGTGCCTCCCCCCCACTCCCCCCTTCAGCCAAATCCTGTATGCATATCACTGGACACTGATACACATCAAGGTTATAAATACAAACACTGTTTTTGTGAAATTAAATAGAGCCCTCATTTGTTCACGCAAGGAGTCCACTTTCATATTGTGATTTCCTTTGGCAGTGACTGAAGTGATGATGGGCAGTGAAGATGAGGAGGAAGAAGCCGATGATGAAGATGAAATGTGGGCATGGGAAGGGGAGACAGCAGGTAGGTACTTGCTTAGCAGTTTTATATGTGCTAAGCATGGAAAAGGTGGTGACCAGTCAGAAGCAATATACATCCCATTACAGTTTAGCTGGTAGCCTGTTTTTGCCAAGAAAAATTATCTGTGCTTAGCAACCTTTTGTGCTTGATGCTGATGTACGTCCTTGAATGCACCCAATTGGGCTACAAAACGCATTTGAAATGAAAGTATGTTAATTAGAATGAGCATTTAAAAGTGTGATACAATCGGCCACAAAACCATCCCTTAAGAACTGGGCGTTTTTGGGTTATTCTTGTGAGAAATAAATTTAGGGGGTCAAAATTTTGACTTTCAAAATCAAGCATTTTGATGCTAGTCATGCATCCTGCCAAACGTGTTCCACCAGTACATAGCATTCTGTGGACATGCGAGAAGCAACATTTGTGATTTGGTGCTGTGTGTATTATGTGACATACGGTACACACAACATGTACCTTATATTGAATGGACATGGCTGGAAATATCTATGCGTATGCCACAAAATATCCGCCGCGTCCGATGTAAGCAACCGTTTTATTTTGTTGTTTTTCTGGGAGTCAAAATTTTGACTCTTAAAAATCGAGCTGTTGAGTGCTAGTTGTGAATCCTGCCGCACAGTGCATGGCATTCTGTTGACGTGCAGGAAACAACATGTGTGTATTGGTGCTGTGTGTATTGTGACACACACACACAAAACGTGTACCGTGCATTGACTGGACCTGGTGGGTAATACGTATGCGCATGCCACAAAATATCCCCCACGTACAATGTAAACAACCAGGATTTTTCGTTTTTTCTCGGAAACGGGAAGACTTTAGGTTATTTTAAATTTCTTTCATCCAGACCGTTGAAATAGGATTAGTAAACAAAACACAAAATTTCTTGGATTTCAGAGTTCAGACCGTAATTTCTTTAAGCAGATTGTGATGCTAACATGTTATTGTTTTTACAGATTTTACAAAGCGATTTAATGCTTCACGTTCACACACGTCACAGGTAAGTTCAGTTTCAGAATAGTGAACTAAAATGACACAAACTGGTTTGGTACTTTACCTGGTTGGTTCTTCTCCTAAATACCCCCGCAGGGGAGTTTGAACAGGAGGCCAGAAACACTGGGGAAACTCCTTCTCATAACTATAAGGGTTCTCTTACGTGCATTGCATTACACCACGCACGGGACCTATGGCTTTATGCCCCATCCGAAGGACGAAGCAATAATGGTTAAAGCAAACATGCAATAGGATTTGTATGACTCAATTACATTGAAAACAGTTTTCTTGCCATGTTTCTATGACTTTCCACCTCCTTTGTTGCAGTAAAAGGGAGAAAATTTCAACATTTTAGTTTTTATGCTAATGAAATGTCCATACTCATGAGCCAAAGTGTGATGTCTTTCAAGGCAGAACAGTAGTGTCTCCAAAGCTTTGTGTACAAATATATATCAAACTTTTCTTCATTTTCTTGGAGTAAGTTCCACTTTTTACTTGTTTATCATGTTTACAGCTTGGTTGGACAATAGAAGTGGCAAATATTTCTTCAAACTTGTTTGTGGGTAATTTTGAAGGACTAATATATGTACTGTTCAAATGCACTTTTGACAAGGAGTGCCTTGTGTGGAAAAAGCAAAATAGCGCCCTCTTACATGTACTGATGAAATGATTTGCTAATAATTGGAAAATTGCCACACTTTTGTCACTTCCAATGAAAACAAGTATTAAGAGCTTGTATGTATTGTTGCAATACATAGTAATGTGCATGAAAACAAGGTGAGTTGAATTTCCACTGCATGTTTCCTTTAAGTACATTGCTTAAGGGCACAAGTATTCAGACCTGGGCTCGAACCCACATTCTGTAGCCTCTGGGTGCACACCGGTAAATAGGCCTAAATCCATCCGCCGAGCTCATGAATAAAAGTTATACCCTCAAAATATTCTTTATTAGAGAGTTCTGAGCGCCGTAAAATTGGGGAATTGAAGAGATATGGTAATGAACCTTAATAAAGCCCCCTCTTGGGGCTTCCAATTCTGAGCATTTTGGATACAATTGGGCTTGAAAGTGGCGCTATTTTGCCACGTTGTGGAGGGATCGTTTTTCAAGATGGCTGCCGTTCCGCTTTGGGGAAAATAGGGGTCGTCTTCTTTGGGCGAGAATTTCTCGAAAAGGCAATGGTCAACCCACCAAAAATGAAAAGAAATTGAAAGACGACATGTCGATCATCATTTTTCTGTGCAGCTTAAATACCTGTGAGAGTTCTGAGTATTTTTAAAAGAATTTTGAAGTATGGGCATTTAGCACTAGTGTCTATGGGAATTTATTTGCAGGGTTGCATCCCTCTGAAACTCCAGAGCATGAGTCTGGTGCAGTGCTCTTTCTTAACCGCTAAGCCATGACACTCTATCTTGGCATTCCAATCATTGTAGGTTTTAATGATATGCCTCTTTGAAAACATGGGCTTCCAGCATTTTTATACAATGCAAACATTAACCAGTTCTGTTATGATTGATGCTTTCATTTACAGCCCAATGCATCCCAGCCCAACTGTCAAAAGAAAGGCCAGTCACATTTTCAGGTTTGTTCATATTTTTGTCAGTAATTTTTTTTCAGAACTGAATCATTTAAAGCTTCAAGCCATTTCAGGAATTAGGTCATGGCAGATTTGGTGCCTTTTCACTGAAACAGATTTTTTTTATTTTGATTGGCCATAATGGTCATTTAGTGTTTGATGACTCTTTTCAAAATGTCTACAATCCCCATTTTCAAAAACTCAAATTTCCGTCGAAGAAATGAAGTCATTCTACAAGTTGATTTAGCATCTGGTTTATAATAACAGGTTCTTATAAAGTGCTGTTTAACTAAGATCAAAGTGCTTTACATTGCTATTACCCCTGATCATTGGGCCAATGAAACATACCAAAGACAATCTCAGCTCCCTGGGGAGTATACAGCTCGATGCTGCCATTTCAGCAAAAAGCAGCTAAATCAGCCACAATAACCATCTCTGCCCTCACAGGTACCCATTTACTCCTGGGTGGAGAGAAGCAATGAGTGACAAAGTGCCTTGCCCAAGGGCACACGCACCACAACCCCAGGCTAGACTCAAACTCACAACCTGCAGAATTACCCGCAGATCACGAATTCAGTGCTCCAGACCACCTGGCCACGGCACTCCACGGTGGTTAAACACAAACAAATTTATTTTGTGACTTGCTGTAATGGTATTTTTATTAATTTAAAAAAAAAACTTTCTGCAGCCTCAGGAGAAGACGCTGACAAGATTTTCCAACAAGATCAGCATAGAGAAATACGAGGGACCACAGAGTCTACCTGGCAGCGCCACCAACCAAATACTGAGAACCAATAAGAAGGCACAAGCAGACAGGTAAATGAATATTCATATTGATCAGAATACAAATTTAAATTCTGGGGAATATTAATTCAGCCAATAGGAAGACAGAATCTAAACATGAATAAGGAATAAATGTGTGCTTGGCCGGTTTTAAACACTCTGTTTAAGACCGGTTGAAGTCTGGATGCTGATAATTACCTGAGCCAAATGCGAAGGTAATTCTCAGCATCTCATAGGAGTAAAAATTATCAGCATTTCATACATGTAGGAGTCTAGATTTCATATGACACTGGAAAAGTGTTTAAGACCAGCCAGCCGGTCTTTATCAACTGTTCAAAACTGGCCATGTGAAAGACTCTCGGTCTGTAGGAATGGGTAAACTGTATGAATGAATATTTAAATATATCAACCAGTAAGAAAGCAGCAACTAATGTACTTAAGCAGCAATTAATAAATACCTTGGAGAGTTGATGGTTTCTGATTGGTCGAGACTCGATCACGTGGCCGGGCATTAATGGTGATAAAGACCGGCTTCAAAGATCAAGCGAATAAATGGCCCCTGAACCAGTGTTTCCCCTGGCTAATGAAATGAGCGAGGTGGTAAAAATTCAAATTGATGATTCAAACAAAATTGATGCAGTTTGCATTGCAAACTCAGAAGGATGCTGCCCTTACAAAAATGCGAGACGATTCCATTTACACATCCAAATTGTGAGTTCTTGATACATAGAGGTCAAGGAAAACGCTCATGAATCACACAAAATGAAAATTTGTCGATTAGTGATTCTTTTATTGCCAATCTTCACTGTGAGGTGGTGATATTGGCAAAAATTGAGCGAGGTGGTCACTGAAAGTTGCGAGGTGGGCCACCTCACGTTTGAATGGGCAGGGGAAACACTGCCCTGAACCAGCATTGATCCAGCCACATGGAAGGCAATGATTGGCCAAATTTACAACAGTCATACGGCAGCTTGTAACAATACAGCACTGCACATGCGCTCAACCACCTACGCGTGAGACTGACGCGCGCGTACGCAACACAGTTGCTATGGGTGCGGTGCGCGCACGTAAGGAAGTTTTAAAACGACATCGTACAGCGGCAGTGCACTATACTGAGGATGTTACGACGAAAGCGTAGATGTACGATTTATTTTCTGTAAATACTTTGCCCATCGACATATTTACCTTTCCTAAACCAAGCATCTTTGTAATTCTGGACACAAGGAAAGTGTAAACGAAATTTCAGCTTCCTCCATCAGGTAAAGATATGAAAACATTGTTGTAATTTGTTTGGCTACGGCAGCAGCAGTCGTACGCGTACTTAATGAAGACGTTGCAATTGTCCAGCGCAGCCTGGGCCCGGCTGTGGTGTATATAACAACGCTTATTGAAGAGACAGGGTACCACGCATAAGCTAAAATATGGCCCATGAACATGAACACAAAAAAGTCTGGAAATATCGCCAGTCTCGGTCCATTAACAGCGGTCACCCCCAAACCCGGTCATTATCACGCAGTGAAGACCGGCTCCTCACACTGTTATTCCCTTATTAAAGTGTCTGGTGGTTGCAGGTTCAAACCCCACTCCAGTCAATTTCGTGTTTTTTGTTTTTTTTCCACTTTAAAATATTCTTTTTAAATAAACTTTACAATATTTCCCAACATCTTCACTGAAATGCATTGAAATTTTATTGTATTGCTTTTTTGTGTTTTTCAGGGTACGAGTGAAAGACAAAGCGGACAGGGCAACAATGGAGCAGGTATGTAAATATATAAATGAGGTTAAACTCAGCATCATTTGTAGCTTAACCCTAAAGCCATTGGCATTTTCACAAGGTCAAGGACCCTTCCCATTTCCCCCTAAAATCCACCACTCTTCAGAAACCCAAATGGTACATTTTTTTATTCCCAGCATTGCCCCCTGTAAGATTCCTCAGGTACCGTGTATAGACCATGTCACACTTACTAGAAATAATTAGAAAATTCAAAACAAACATTATTAATAGCATTTTGGTTACTCTGAGCAACCCCTTATACTTAATCTCTATGTTACCAAAGTGTCTGAATGTCATAAAATGTTCCCTAACTTATGAAAAGACCATTACATATCTCTTAAAAATATGACCGATTTAAAAATGTTGACATTTGCTGTTTTTATGTTGGGTAAATAACTCGAGAAGGTGTTTGTATTGCCTGTTGGTTGTCTGTTGGCATGATGTCACAGGTGAAAGTAACAGTGGTTGTTGTCCAATTTCCACCACCACGCAAAGGTTCAATCATTAACCCTAACCCCTTGGGTATATTTACTAGAAAGTATCCTGAATCCACCAAAATCCATCAATTTTGCCATGAAAAAAAAAAGTTGTTGGCCAGCGAGTCCATCAGAATCCACCAGTTAGCCGGGAGTATATGTTGAGATCCTGAATCCATCAAAAGTCCCCCAACTGCTCAATATGGAGGTATCCTGAATCCATCAAAATCCTGCAGTACTGCTAGGCTTACTGTCCTGAATCCATCAAAATCCCCCAACTTGTTCAATATGGAGGTATCCTGATTCCACCGAAATCCTCCAAAACAGGGGTGTGGATGTTGATAGATTTAGGTATGTTAGAGTTAAACCATCGCTGAGTGATTTTATAGGGTGCTCACTCGCTTATCTGAGGATTAGCTTAGAATTCCTTGGAGTATGTGGCTTCTCACTCTTGTACATGCAGTATTAGCATTGGTCATTCCCTTTATATGAGTATTGAAGTGTTTTGGAGGATGTAATATAGAGCAACGGCTTTAATACCAACACTTTTATAAATATTGACCATCAGGTTCTAGATCCCAGGACTAGAATGATCATCTTCAAGTTGTTAAGCCGTAACTTCATCAGCGAGATCAATGGATGCATCAGCACAGGGAAAGAAGCTAACGTGTACCATGCCACGACCAAAACAGATCATCACAAAGCTATTAAGGTCAGTCACTGATATTTTACATTGAGGTTTTATTCGGTGTCAAGCCGTTTTCAACTGACTGTTTTTGGGTGGCAGAGGTTTTGATCTCAAATTTGTTGATGGACCATAATGAGCAGTTGTGCAGCAAATTTTGTTTTAGCCCTAAGCACCTAGGCCCTTTTTGCTGGGAACCATCCTCAATCCTCCAAAATTGTCCACTTATGTTCAAATGAAGGATACCCACTGCCTCAATCCTCCAACAGCCCTGCCTCTCAATATGCATTCAGCCTCAATCTTTCAAAATCCTCCTCTTCTTCAAATGCCATCAATCCTTCAAAATTGTCTGTTGCATTCAGCCTCAATCCTCCAAAAAAAACTCCTGGAGGACTTTGGAGGATTGAGGAAGGTTAGGGTTGATAAATTTACCAACCAGCAGAGATTCAAACAGATTTGAAGGGTTTGGAATCTGGCATGGGCAGACAATAGTCAAAGTAAAATATAGATCGTCCTCTAGTTCCATAAGGCCAGCTTAACATTCTATTTGCACCCATCTCACTGACTGACTGACTGACTCCCCGACTGACTCCCCTTGTCAGCATGCAAGTGCTATTGTACTATTGTATAGGATTTTCGCCTCACACCAATGAATGGGCTAAATCCAACCCATTGTTAAGACCAGATGCATGAAAAGACATCTTGTGAATAGCCAATTTAGCCAAATCTTGTGTACTCTGGGGCCAGCTTTACTGGGCTGGCCAAGTTTTGTTTTAATTTGTTTTATTTTTTTTTCTTAGGTTTACAAGACATCGATTTTAACATTCAAAGACAGGGACCGATATGTCACTGGGGAATTCCGGTGAGTGAGAAACAACAACTAATTTGATTTATATCACCCTGACACAAAATTCCATCTCATGAATAGTTAATGCGGTACCCGCTGCTTTGTATATCACGGATTCGAACCAGCCAACCGATCCTGTTAGCTCGATGGTCGAGTGATAAGTCATCTGCACTAGAAAGCAGGAGGTCGTGGGTTCGAGTCCCAATCGAGTGATTTTTTTTCCAACTTTCACTTGGGAGGTAACACACTGAGTATATAGTGTTTATATGTCGGTGAAGGACAAAACCTAATCAAGACGAATGAAGCTCGCTGGCCACTGTGTGAGACAAAGAGGCTAGCAGTTTAGTCAGTTGGTGCTCTGAGAGCCAAGACATGGTCACAGTAGGAGAGGCCGTCCACCCGCAACACTTATCAACATACTGTGTAGGGACTCTGGGGCAGAGGGGACCGCTGAGATCAGATCACTCATGGAGGACCGTGCAACCTGGGTATCCGTAGCTAATGATCAGTCCAGGCCGCCATAAGTAAAGTGGGTAATAATTGAAAGAGTCATTCCCTGTTTTATTTATTATTATTTTTTACAGATTTCGTCATGGTTACTGTAAACGCAACCCTCGCAAGATGGTGAGAACGTGGGCCGAAAAAGAAATGCGGAATCTCATAAGGTAAGAAAATTAAAGCCCTTTACCAAGTCAAGTGTTTACAATTCTGTGTTTTCTTGCCTTCCAACTGGGGCGACTTTCTGATTCCATGGTTTTTGCCTGGAGTATCATTCAGTGGTTCCCCCCCCCCAACACTAAAACTGAACATTTCTACATTGTCATCCATTTTTACGTTTCTTTGGGCTTCAAAGAAATGCCCCATGCTCAAAATTAAATTCAAAAGTGCAATAAATAATGCAAAACAAATTCCTGTTGGGTATGTTGATTTGATTACAGGTTACACTCAGCCGGCATTCAGTGCCCGGAACCTTTCTTACTGAGAGGGCACGTTCTCGTCATGGAATTCATTGGAACTGATGGCTGGTATGTACCCTGTGGTTCAAAGCCTATGGGATTATGTTGAAAAACGCAAGGAAAGTGTGTGAAATTAGCTGCTATTCTTGCTTGTATTGAAGTTTAACTTTTATGCTACACAATTTATGGTGTTTTTTTTACATTTGTTGTATTTGGCAATTATTTGAGGTTATCTATATCGTCTATACTGGGTTTAGGTGATCCCCCACTCAGATTTTTGAAATAAACATGTTGTTTCTCAAATTTAGTGTTAATAAAAGGAAACTAAAATACCCTGTAATCTACAAACTAGACGAGATATCTTTTTAGAAATATAAGAGATGGTGTACAATGTACCTCAATCTTCCTGATGCCATGTGACACCCTCTGTCAGTTTATGCATGCTCAGCAGAGTGTTTCCAAAAACCTTTCGCTTCATGGGATTTTTAGCCCCGTGACTTTCGGTACTCAAGATCAATACTGGTTCATGTTTTGCCCGCTCAGAAGCATCTCGTAATCAATTTAGAATATTTCCATTTGATGCACAAAGGCTTCTAGATGATTCTGAAGTCAACGATGAAGCAATGAAGGTTTCCGAGACCCCTCAGGCCACATATCAAAACAAGCATCATTGTCTGTGGCTACGGCTAATCACCTGAAAGTTGCAATGGCAAATGCTGAAGCCGCAGCCACAAACTATTATTATTTCCTACAGGCCAGCCCCGTTACTGAAAGATGTGACCCTCTCTGAGAGCATGGCCAGGGAGCTGTACGTCGATTGTATCCAGATGATCCGACAGATATACCATGATGCACGCCTAGTGCATGCAGACCTCAGTGAATTCAACATGCTGTAAGTATAGGGCGCCTATAAACCCTGGCCTTCCTCCTAGATCCGCCAAAATCAGATGGTTTAGAGGGATTCTAAAGGATGAAGAACGTAGAGCCCAGTTACTATGGGATGTGATAGTTAAAGCTACGAAAAAGCCATTGATTTTCCCATCTTCTAAAAGATTTTGCAGGATTCAGGGAGGTATCTGTTTCAATTTCACCACAGTTTTTTTTTTAAATAAAAACCTTTCATGGACAACACTTCCCATGAGGGCATGTCTCAATTCATATCTGGGACGAGTTCTGGACGAGTTGGGGGTAGAATCATTTACTTTGTCTGGAAGAAGCTCTGCATTTGCCCCGGACATGTTCAGGGAAATTTTCATTAGCAACTGCTTGACTAGCCAATACTGATAACTTCATTGCGGGAAGATCGCAGGGAAGTTGTTCAGAATCCTGCAACTTACATGTATACCCGATACAATGTCCGGGACTTGTCTGGAAATTGTCCTGGAAATAGATTGAGACAGGCCCTATTATGAAAACAATTTAAAAGTGGGAACTTTTAGTTTACATAATGCATCACACATTTTTACCTCAACACTACTAGATGAATCAAAGTCCAAAGGATTTTTGAGAAATTTGTAGGATTTCTGAAAATCAAGCCAAGCACGTTTTACTTCAAGTAGGGAGTCTAAAAATTTAAGCACAAAGAAACTGAAAGTACCATTGGATTCCCTCAAAGTGTATTAAAGATTTTGGAGGATTGAGGAATGTTTTTTTGGATTTAATAGAGTGTTTTGGGTTACTTATATCGCGACACTGTTGACATTGTAATACCCAAGCATGAACAGAGAAGAGAGCAATGGATATGATTGGCAACATTTCATGTTTAAAAACTTCATTTTTGTGTGTCTTTTTTTTATTTTATTTTTTACAGTTACTCTGAAGGTAAACTGTATGTGATTGATGTGTCTCAGTCGGTTGAGCACGATCATCCCCACGCTCTGGAATTCCTCCGAAAAGACTGCACCAACGTCACAGGTAGGCTGACAACTAAGTCACAGACATTTGAGCAGATGTTACACTTTACTATCCCAAGTTAGTGTGAGAAAATGCAGTCAAGCTTTTACGTTGACTGAAATGTTTATTTTCTTGCCTTGCCTTCAGAGTACTTCCGGAAGAACGGCGTGTGCACCATGACTGTACGTGAGCTGTTTGACTTCGTAACAGATCCTAACATTAACAAAGACAACATTGACGAATACTTGGAGAAGGTAAAAATAAAAACGTTTTAGAAAAGCAAAAAGATTTTCAACCAATACCACAGTTTAACATGGAACAAATTTAAAGGCAAACTGTACTGTACGTCTGGTACAACTCCAGAATAAATATTTTCCATGTTGAATATTGGTATTTTTCAGGGGGAGGGGGGAGGGGGGCTTCACTGATGTTAATTTATAAATGCTCTGTATACTCTGTGCAGAGACCCCAGAAAGCTTGGTGGTCGAGTAGTTAAGATGGGTTCGAGTCCAACCCAAGCAAACCTAATAAGGGAATAAATATGTACTAAGCCAGTTTTAAACAAGTACGTGTATAACTGGCTACGGGCTTGGACACGGCTAATGGCCCGAGCCAGTCTTAAATGAATTTGTTTAATACCGGCCTCGCATATATTTATTCTGATTCATAAATACTTTTCAGTCAAAGAGTCAGAACAAGTCAAAAGTTATAAATTTCCAATGATTTTTTTGATCAACAATTTTACGTTGTGTTTTGTGAAAAACCCCTCTCTAGAGCTACATGTATGTTTATTGTACTTACAAAATGTGGCGCAGAACGCAGCAGTGCCAGTGTAGTGTGAATTTAAGACTATGAAATACGGACTCATTGGTAGTATTGCGCATGCTTAAGTTAAGATATTTAGGAGAGTGATTGGTCACGTGTGAGGATTCAACCAATAAAAGGGTAAAAGGACCAAATTTCATAGGAGTCCAAATTTCATGTGACACCGGGAAAAGTGTTTAAAACCAGTCAATGTTTTATCAACCGTTTAAAACCACCCACTTAACGGGCTCTCGACCACTAAAAATGGGTAAACTGTCTTAATAGGTATTTATGAATGAATGTTGAAGCCTTCAGACAGCTGCGACATACATTGTTCACAAAAAAATTGTTGGTAAAGATCAATGCCTAATGTTATGATTAATATTTGCCATAAGTTCTGTACAAAAGTTATTTCATTTTGTTTTCTCAGGCAATGGAGTTGGCTTCTGAGAGATCAGAACAGCAGCAATCAGAACAAGAAAAAGTCGATGAAGAGGTAGGTTTGTAAAATCCATCCATGATAAGGAAAAGCATAATTCCACCAGTAGTAAAGTACATACAGATTGTCACTAGGGCTGTCCAGTTGCGATTTATTTAGTATTCGATTACTCAAAACTGCAATTGGCCAAATATCTGGATATTCGAAACTGCAAGCTGCAACTAATGCTGCACTGGTAAAAAGTTGCACAAAAAGCGTTCCAGTTAAAATTTGCATGCGGCGATTGATATGGGGCGCTGGAGTGTTTTGTTGTATTTTTAAGGCAAAAAAAAATGATAGTTCTACTTCCGGTTACCCTACCTACCCTATTTTGACAGCCCCGACCCCACTTTTCTTGGGGGAAAAAGGACAAAAAGAAACCAAAAACCATCAATTCCTAACTTACCCTTGACTACACCCAAACACCTACATACATGTATGATCAACACTAACAAAATTGCCCCCCCCCAAAAAAAATCCCTACCTATCCTGTTTTCAAATACCATGTAATAGGAAGCAGAACTAATTTTGTTTTGCCTAACAAATAACAAACCGCCGTAACAAACCAAAAAAGTTACCGTCAACAAAAAAGTGGTACCTGTCAATAAACATGATAAAGCGCCCCAACTTTACGATAAAAAAACATCACAAGTGAGTGTATGTGTGAAGTTTTTCTGTTTCAAATATTCAAACCGACAAAAAGCTATTCGAGTATTTTATTGATGGTCGAATATTCGGTATTTTGGGACAACCTTAATTTTCACACATAGCATAAAATGAAAATGAAATTTTGGCAGAGCAAGCACAATGCACAATGCAGAGCCTTGTTTAGTTGCAAAAAAGTTTTCCTCTATAATTGGTCAGCAGGGAAATTCATGAAAAGGATTTTTTCGCAGACCATGGATATCACAGCTGCTACACAATCTATGCTCAACCCTCCTAAACATTTCAATATTTCGTCACCATCACCACGAACTGACACGTCTGCACGCTGCTGCGTATTTACAGAACCAGGATATTTTGGGTTTCACGAATTGACATCCTCCACAGTGCAGCACTTTTATAGCGCACCCCGTTCATTTTCGGTTTCACGAACTGACACTGATCTTAATTTTACCAATTGAAACGCTTTTTAATTAAAAATTTGTATAATCACAAGTATAAGTAAACGGATAGTTTAAATTTTTTGTCAAACCTTTCAAACCGTTTTTCATCTGTTCTGTATTGCCGCATCATGCTCGGCTGTCAGTTCGTGAAAACAAAAATGTACGGGGTGCGCTCTAAATGTGCCGCACTGTGGAGGATGTCACTTATGATGAAACCCAAAATATCCCGGTTCTGTACATACGCGCGCGTACATTGCACTCACGCGTGCATGAGTGTCAGTTTATGGTGACGGTGACGATTTGCTCTAAGGTTATGTACAACATTAGCAAAAAATAAAGAACAAAATTATTATGAAATACCTAATTTGTCTTTAAGTACATTTGTGTAAATAATAGTCTCAAGCATTCTGTGAAATCATTACGCCCAGTATGCTGTCATTTTCAAGAAGAAAGGAATTTTTCAAATTCTCCAAATTTATTTAGACCACATCTTGAGGTATGTATGTAACGTCCCCACACACTGGAACGGTATGCGGTATGTCTATTCTCCGGCGTAGTGTGGCGCATGCGTGGTGGGCGAATAACACCTTCCAATTACTGACTTGATTTCAAGTCTAGCACGTGTGTGACATCCATGGCTTGAACTTGCAGTGTACATTGAAGAGGTATTATAAGATAGAATTTTGCGTCGGGGTGATATAAATCAAATTAGGTTTTGCCCTTCACCGACGTTTAAACACTGTATACTCAGTGTGTTAATAGTAATAATTCATTCAATGTAATAGTTCATGCGGTACCCGCTGCTATGTACATCAGATTCAAACCAGCCAACCGATCCCGCTAGCTCGGTGGTCGAGTGGTAAGACATCTGCACTAGAAAGCAGGAGGTCGTGGGTTCGAGTCCCACCCGAGTGATTTTTTTCATCGTTCACTCGGGAGGTAACACACTGAGTATACAGTGTTTAAACATCGGTGAAGGGCAAAACCTAATTTGATTTATATCACCCCGACTCAAAATTCCATCTTATAATAGTTCATGCGGTACCCGCTGCTATGTACATCAGATTCAAACCAGCCAACCGATCCCATTAGCTGGGTGGTCGAGTGGTAAGACGTCTGCACAAGAAAGCAGGAGGTCATGGGTTCGAGTCCCAGCTGAGTGATTTTTTCCAACTTTCACTCGGGAGGTAACACACTGAGTATACAATGTTTAAACGTCGGTGAAGGGCAAAACCTAATTTGATTGAAGAGGTACATGTGTTGCACTGGTGTACGTGTTCTACATGACCCAAGGACCAACACACAAAGGAAAAACAACAGATCCTCTCAGTCCTCTGGCGTTGGGTCTTTTGTTCAAAACGGTCCTCTGTAGTAAGTTTGTGTGCTTAGTCTATGAGGCAGTGTTATATTACAGGGAGAAAGGAAACACAAAGCATTGTCCTCGGGAGTATAGTAAATCCAGAGTATGTGCACAGTCTTATAGCACTCAAAAGAGCAAGGGTTGAAACGTTCGTGGGATTGTCTCATTCAACATTTACAGGTCTTCAAGACTGTTTTCATCCCGCGTAACCTTGACGACGTTGGGGATTACGAGGAGGACATCATGAAAGTTCAGAAAGGACAGACAGATGAGGTAAGGGTTGATAGAACATGGGGCATTTCTGGACCAATTAATCCTTACTCACTGGGCATATTTTGCCAGGAATTTCCTTCATTCTCCGATACCCACCTTTGTGCAGGGACCCAACGGCAAACCCTTTGTACTTTATTTTTCAGCGGGCATCAAGCCCCATGTAATGGCAATACAACTTTACCTTCCTCAAACCTACAAAATCCTCCCAAACCCTGTCGTTGATTTTAAAGGATCTTGAAGGTGGCAGGTTTCTTTTGGAATGATTTGAAAAAAAATCCTTGATATTTTTAAAAAGTTGTCTGTTCTTTTGTTGGTCCTAATAACAACTTGTTTGCCCCAGCAAATTTGTAATGATCACTGTGATGTTAGAAGTAGTCAATGGACATTTCTCCCCCCTGAACCCTGTTAAAAGTGTAAATGAATTATCTTTTTAGAGCCATTTGTCAAATTTTCATCCATTCAAATTGTACCCTCTGTTCAGCAATCTGTATTATTGCATCGGCTTATTTTATCTTCTTTTTTTCTCCAGATCTTTTACCAAAAGCTGACAGGTTTGGAAGAGTCCAGTGAAAAAGCTCCGGTAAGAACGCTTGAAAACTCAGCTGAGATCACCGGAATTCTGTATTCTGTAGAACTGCAAAACTTGAGGAAAGCGATTGCTAAGACATTGTGTGAAGTGGACTAATAATGCTAAAAAGAAAGTGCGTTTTGAGAAGAACCAACTGCATAAACTCAATGTTTTGGTCAATTTAAAGTGCACCTTTGTTCATATTGCACAGATGGTGTATGCTACTGATGTTTAACATCCACCAAATGAAGTGCTTACCCCACGGGCTTTTCAACCATTTATACAACTTGTTTTGTAATTTTTAAAGCCTGGATCACATTGTTTTTAAGAGTAGGTCATCACAGGGTTGTTCCTTAATCCTAACAAGGTCCAACAGCGGCATTGTCCAGTGAGACTAGCTCTCATCGTCTCAGAATTGGCGGTTCATGCTCTGGTGTGATGGCTTAATAGGTTTTATTCACGAGTCAGCCATATTCAATTGAAAGCGAAGTAGAATCTTCATTTTTTGAACTTGCGAATAGAAATGAAAGTAAAGAAATAAAATTAATTACAAATGAGGCTTGGAACACATAAATAGTCTGGCACCATCCCATTCAACAGTTTACAACGCCTATTTACGCATTTGTGATTTTGTCGTAACGACTGTGGCGCGGTAATGTCCCACACACGCGTGTGTGAACAAATACCAGATATGTTGCACGATTTTTTTATTTAGTGCTCAAGGATATCAAAAACGTGTCAATTTCCTCCCATCATGCCCATATGTTGTCCATTCTTTTCATGTCTTTGTAGTCTTTGTTAGATGTGTCGTACAACTCACAATGTTTCTGCACCTCGGTAATTATTTGTTCGTCCATTTTGTACAACCAATCAGTTCAGGTACTTGTGACATACGTATGCGATGTTTTTTGTTGCGCGATAAAATCAAATCGAATTTGATTTTAAAAAAATTACGCGATAAGTCGCACAACTTTGTCCCATAAATGTAAACGCGCTCATTGATATGTGCCTTTATATAAAAACGTGTGACATTATCATGCGACAAAACAAAATACTTATGTGTAAATAAAATTAAGGGAACACAATCAAAAATGGCTTCCTCGTGAATAAGGTCTATGCCACAAGGTCCCACAGACATTCACATCTGTTTCACATTGTAGCATCTATTATCTTAACACTGTGTACAATAATTGTGCAGACTCCAGAGGAACATGGGATGGACTCGGAGGGTGACAGCGACACAAGCGAAGATGAAGAACGAAGCAACGAAAGCGGCTCCAGGTTACATCACAGACCACGAGATGAGTCCCCTAATGCTAAAAAAGTATGTGTCAATGTTGTTCATATTATTATTATTTATTTATTTCTGGTAATGAAACCAAGGATTCCTCAAAAAGTTCTCGGCACTGTAGTTCGCAAGCCTGAAGAAACCTGTGGAGAGAAGACAATGAGAAGACATGACAGTTTTAGAGGTGGGAGGAAAACCCCAGAAGAATATTCTGGGGAAAACCCCCAGAATCAGGCAAGGACAGAAAACCGAATCCACATGTTGGCCCTGGCGGGATTCAAACTCGGGTCACAGTGGTGGAAGGTGAGAAAAGTATCGCTACGCCAACCTGACTCCCCGTTAAGTTGTGTCTTGGTACTTGTGATTGTTAACAAGTACATCACGTGTCTGGTCAGAAGTACATCACGTGTCTGGTCAGAAGTAAATCACATGTCAATTCCCAAGCAGTCAGGGGTTGAATAATAACCAAGTTTGTGCTTTGGTACAGTGCAGTGAAATGCTTATGAGTTGAGTTGACTCAGCACTGGATGTCTTGTGATTGACTTGTGACAGTAGTTTGAACTGTAGACCAGACTATGAGAATAAGACAAACATACTGTGGTTGTGGACCGTGCCAGCCCCAATTCAATCACGGGTCAATCATAAGGCGAATCGCAATTCGTAAAGTCAGTTACAAGTTGATTTCAATTCAATCAAGGGCGAATTGCAATATCATGGTCTTAGCCGGCTGGCTGAACCAGTCCAACTATAGCTGGCTGTTAGTCTAAGACTGTCTTGGTTAAGACATTAAACTGAGCCCATTGCAATACGCTGGTCTTTAAGCTTGCTCAGAGTAATGATTCACAAACAAACATTCCATGGTTACGGACTGTGGTGCTCACTTGTAATACCGGAGAGACTGCACGATTCTTGTTCGTGTGATTCAAATCATGCGAAATCAAATATTCAGTTTATGGGATTGCATGTCGAGAAAATTGTACTTGCAGTGTAACTCAGAGTCATTATGTTTCTCTAGAAGATTCAGTCTATCCTGGAAAATCCTTTCTCCAAGCAGTATTCCTCTGTATAAATTATCAAAACTTATCGACTGAAAAAACATTCTCGAAAAAAAATAATTCAACACACCCGTGAATTAAACAAAATCCCAACTACATGTGTATATATATAGAGACTAGTTTTAGCCAGCCCAATCCAGGCTTAGATCATTTCAAAATGACCGGCTTTGGCTTCGTCTTCGGCTAAAGGACATTTTAGGCCCCCAACTTCTGGAACTCCAGCTACATTTTGGTGCCTGTTATGCTTCAGGAACATTCAATCAGTTGATATGAAACCAAAAGTTGGAATATTTCCGTTTAGTTTGCCTCTCAGTGATTCAGAATTCGGAGACAAAGCCGAAGCCAAAGCAAGGTCTCGAAAACCCTTTAAGACAGTCTGAACAGTTAATCCATGTCATTGCTATGGTCTAACATATAGACCAACTCGACTGACAGTTGGAGCTTTAAGGCCATCTGACACGCATAGACGGCCGTTATTGCAATCTGCCCCAGAAGTCAATCACAAGTCAGTTGCAAGTGAATGGACAAGTCCATCACAAGTTACGTTATATGACAAATCACAAGTCAGTTGCCAACAAATCTGAGGTGGTTCACAAATTGATTCAATAACAAGTCATTTGCAAGTCAATCACAAATCATATCACATGGCAAATTACATCACAAGCCTTCACAAGTTAAGCCACAAAGAAAGGCTACAAGTATCAGGATATGAAACAATGACCAAGGAAAAGCTTTGTCAGAGTTTATTTGAAGAGCGTGTCACTTGACTTGATTACTGGAGGATGACTTGTGATTGACTTGTGATTGATTTGTGATTGACTTGTGATTGACTAGTGATTGACTTGTGATTGACATGTGATCGACTTGTGATTTACTTTTGATTGACCTTGATTGACTTGTGATGAATTTTACCACAACTCTTCAATGTACCACTTTTGCGGTGGAAACATTTACAATTGTTTGAAGGCACGTAGGGATATTTGCAATTACACAGAAATGTACTTACCGGTTTAACAAGAAAATCTTTGCTCAAAGTGAAGATAGGACTGGTACCAAATACCCCGAGACATTGTTCCACCTGACTTGGTATCATTCCGCAGAAAACAATAATTGAAGGTGGTTTTAGAAAATGAGGGCACTTCTTTTTTTCTTTTTTAAGTGCATGGGCAATGGAATCCAGTTAGGAGACCCCAAAAATTGTGCGTGCATTTTCTCCGTTTTCTCAAACTTTAGATTTTGAGAAAACAGTATCCACTAAGCTGAAACTGCAACAAGTTATTTATTTTGCACCCTTCTGAAGATATGAGCATTGTTGCTTCAAACGAAAAAAAATGCATGAAAGTAAATGCTCCCATGTACCTTAAGTACATAACTTAATCTTTTCTTTTTCCCCACAGGAAAGGAAAAAAGCAGTGAAGGAAGAGAAGAGAGAACACAGGAAGAATAAGATTCCAAAACACGTCAAGAAACGGAAAGAGAAACTGGCCGTAATGCGAAAAGGCCCTCACAAGTAACACATTACATAAACAGTGTATATATATTTTATTTAATCTCTAGTTTTTACATTTACAATTTGCTCCTACAAGACCTATACAGAGTGAGTAAAAAAAAAAGGAAACCCAAATGACGCCCCCTTGTTTTTTACCCTGACCGCCGTGAATCCTTTAAAATCCTCTTTGCCAAAGGTGGAGGAATTTGGAGGATTGAGGTCACATGGCAAAAGTACGTTACTGATTTCGTAGGATGCACTTTGTCAAGGTCTTAGGCCAGACCTTGTGTTGTTTTTGCTTAGCCATGCATAAATATATTTGCAGGATTGAGGCTATATGCTATTTTCCATGAGGTTAATTGGAGGATTTCGCAGGATTGAGGCTACATCCTAGCAAAAAGGCCTAGGGAGTAGGGGTTGAAGAAGTTCTGCATGTAGAAAGCCCAATTAATAACTAAGCTTTCTTTTATTTCAAGAATCATTGAAATCACGCATGTACTTTTTGAGTTATGGAGTTTTGAACACAAACATAGTTTTAAAATTTTGTCCACAGATCATATTTAAGGTACGTGAATTTCAGTAAATTAAAACAATGTCGTATCATGAAAATGATATCAGGATAATCCCATAAGTCTCCGGGGTAGCCAAGTAGAAGGCAGGGCAAAACTATAAACTCTTGACATTATAAAGCATGTTTTTTTAACATTGCAAGCAGAAGATGTTTAAATAAAGGATATGATAAGTGCCAGTTATCAAGGATATGAAAGTGTTCTGATGTATTTTTTCATATGTGAAATGTTTTCATATTGCTGAAATAGCATTTACCTTTATTGTAATCTGTGGACAAAATTTTAAAAGTGTGTTTGTGTTTAAAAGTCCATAACTTGAAAAGTACAAGCGATATGAACGATTCTTTAAAAATAAAGCTTATTAATTGGGCTTTTACATCCTAGATCTTTAACGCCTTACATGCAGAACTTCTGGAAAGAATAGGGGGCGCCATTTGGGTTTCCTTTTTTTTTACTCCCCCCCTGTAGATCAATTGCTCTCAGCAGCCATCGTTTTGCTGTATTTTGTTCGGTTTATTCATTGACAATGAATGTACAAGGGGTCTACTGTAGTCTGAAAATTTGGAACTCTCAATGTGTATGAGAGCCCCAAAACTTAAGGTATTGAAAACATGCAATACAAGAAAACAAAGTGACATCAGAAACAACCAGTCCAACAACTCTTCAGTACTGCATTAATCAACTGTCAGCTGACTGTGCCAAAAGAAATATCAAGGATGTCGGGTACTAGGTCACTATTTCTACACATTTCTCCATAGTCAGGCACCAGACTAATGACAATGAATGAAGAAGTCAGTCTTTTCAAACAGTTGGACCATGGATGGACATGTAGAAGTCTAGTCTTTAGCCTCATTTTGAAACCACTTGACTTCCCTCTCATGTGCAAGGGTGAAGCCACTGCCAAATGTTGAAGAAAAGTCTCCTTTAAAAATTGAATCGAGTCTTCAAACTTGGTTGGTGGAATACTGAGGACCTTTTCTTTGCCCTGCAATGACAGTTTTGGAGAAATTTGCTGGCTAAAGAGTGAGTAAAGTTGGCCGGATCTTGTTTTGCATCGTTTTGAGCACTTAAGGGCCCCGTCTGAGTCTCCTCATGCATAGCCCTTTTGAACTAAAAGCACACGCCTCAAAGATCACTGCAGTGCAAACCATCTTTTATATCATGAAGTGGCCAAATCAACAATTTCTCAAATTTGTTAATGACAATATAATATTCTAGAATCTAGCTCTTCACAAATTGTTCTCAGCAAATTTTTTATAACCTGTTTGGATTGTATAAAAGCTTTGTATAATGCACACTATGCTTTATAAATACGAATGTTTAATCACACAAGTAATTAAAGTTAATTTACAACATTTGCAAACATCCAAAAACAAAACTACCAAATTATTATAAAAATACCTATTTCTTAACTGTAAGTGAGTAAATAGTCGTAAGCATCCTGTGAAATGATGACACCGGTGTGCTGTCATTTTCAAAAACTGTGAAATTTTTGTATCCATTTCCAACGATGGTCAGCCGATCATTGTCAACATTTCCAATATTGGAAAGGCCACAGTGCCTTAACCTTGAGAGTGTTTTATTGTTGTCATTCTATTTTCTGTTATAAGTTTCTTATAAACAACCAAATAATTTTTGTGTGGGTTTTTCTCTCCCCTTGCGACATGTATTTCGTAACAATGCCTTTTTTCCGTTGATACGAAGATAATGACACTTTAGATTCCAGACTGAGGATAATTGTGAAGGTAATATATTAGACACTCATAATTTGAGTGGATTTTAATCCTAACTTGCTCAGGTGTATGAAAATTGTATTAAAATTGGAGATTCATGACTGTTTGGGTTAATCAATTTTACTATGTTGATGTGTTGTGAGTAATGTTTAAAGAAGATGGATGCATAAACGGATATAAGAGTAACCTTCAGTTTGAAGAATGTCACTGTAAACCTTCGCCTGTTTATTACTTTTGTTAAATATAAAAGAACAAAACTAACAGAGAGATATTCACAACCGAAAATGGCTTGTGTTCCAATGAGTAAAATCAACGTATAGCAAGGGCACTGTCATCTATTGCCTGGTGGATAATCGGTTGGCTGGTAATTGACGTCATGGTGCTTTTCACTAATTTATAATTACCGTGGAAATCCCATTGGATCAGCCAGAACACATTGATTCCCATTGTGTGCAAATGGGACTCGACATGGAATTTGGCACATAGTCAATGGGAATTCACTAAAATCCCATCGGATCAGCCAGATCAACATGGAATTTAAGACATTTCAATGGGCACTCACTGAAATCCCATTGGATCAGTCAGATGCCATTTATTCCCATTAAGGTCATGTTTGTGTTCAATTGAGTCCCATTAATTCAACCTGCCAAATGGAACTGGACTATGGAAATAAGAAATTAATAGGACTTGATTGGATTTTTTTTTTGGGTGGTCCGTCTAACTTTCACAAGAAGTCGGACGGAATGCCAGATGCTCAAAACAGTGTAATAGGAGAAACAACCTAATATGAAGGAACTGTGCTGTGCTGGAAACATGATGTGCCAGCATTATATTGCGCTTCAGCATGGTCAATTGCGCAGAGGTTGTGAAAATTATAATTGACGGGAAATGTCTTTGGTCGAAACTGAAGCAGAAATTTGCATATCTAATTGAAGCTATTGTGAACTTGAAGCGATCAAGTTTTGTGTCAGTCTTCAGTTCAATGCTTGTCCACTTCGGCAGAAATAATGAAGGACATAGTTTTACATGAAGGGTAAATATAGACATCAAATGCTCTCCATGCTGACTGCAGGTTGGGGAAGCTAAGAGAACCAGTTCATTTTGTCTGGTAATGTCTTGGGAAAAAAAATTGACGTTATATGTTTTGGACTTGACAATCAGTTTTCTTAGATACTGTAGCGTTGAACGATTCTGGGATTCGTCACACACAAAAGGAGAACTATCACACAGGTATTCACGTTTCTGCTGGCTCTAGGCTGTTTATTCCGTACGGAAATTACACTGCCAAACACAACTATTATCCTCAACAACGAGGCCCCAACAACACAACTGCGCATGCGCCGCCCGGAAGAACGGGTCTCCCCGGCTGGCCACCAGGGGCTCCACTGCGCGGCTCCACCGTGGGACCGCGCTGGTGCCCTCTGGTTGCTGACCGCCACGGACGCCACACCGCCCCCCTCAAGGACCTTGTTTGTCCCCAAACAGAGCGCCGGCATCCGTAACCGGACCAGAAAGACCCGGCACGGAGGTGCATGACACAACAGCAACAAAACGGTACCGGAATCAAGACAACAACAAAAAGAAAATACAAGCGAAGAACAAGAAATCAAAAAGTCAAACGTCTAGTTGGTGGGTGGCGGCCCGCACTGAACTTCTGTTTGCCAGAACAGTTGCTCCCAGAACCCCTGAGGAACGCCAGCAGGGTAGCGCGGGGTGGAGGCACTCCAGGGGGCAGCATTCCTCCCAGTGAAGGTTGGGCGGACATGGAGGGGTCCAAGAAGTGCTGGCCGTACTGCTGTCCCTGTTACGTCTGGAGGAGACGCCCAGGCACTTCGTAGGAGTGGACCACCCGTGTCCGCATCTGCCGGTGACCGTTCTCTTCCACTCCAGTCGCCATTCGTCTCGTGCGTGCTCGCAGAGGGGTTCCACCATGTACTTGGCAACCTCCCTGGTGGTGTTGTCCAGTTGGAGGGCGCCGGCCGTCTCCAGTCGTAACCAGGTCCCGTCCGGAAGACTCACCCGAGACCCGGCCGGCAGAACCCTCCGCTGTCCATGCCATGGCAGGGCTGGAACCTCGGGGGCCATCGGGGGCTCTGTCTGTGTTCCGCCCTCTGCCCGTGGCGGCTGGGGGCGACCAGGGCTGGCCTCTGCCGCTCTGCCGAAGTGACGACGCCTGCCCTGGGCACGGCTCCAGGGGAATCGCTGGTCCGGATTCTGCTGGGGTGGTGGCTGGAGGGGGCGCTTGGCTGGGTCCCAGCTCCGCCGACCGGGCGACCTGCCCTGCTCAGGGCGGGAAGGCCGGGAGGACCGCTCCAGGTGGTTGCGGCCCCCCGGCCTCCCTGACGACACTGGACTTCCCCGTCTGAGGGAAGGCGGCGACGGGGATCAACCTGCTGGACCACACCGTCCGCATGGAGGTGGGTCCGTGGTCCCCTGCCGGGAGAGACGAGGCGGGAACGGGGCCTGGTCCATGTCATCGTCACTGGCGTGCACCTCTAAAGCATCGGCCTCCGCCATCACCACGGCCACGATGTCCCCCTGGCAGTAACAGTGGTGTCTGGCGCGGACGTGGGCCCTGAAGAAACGGACTCCGCACCCTCTCTCGCAGGGGTATGGGCGCTCCGCGTGGAGCGCCACACACGCAGTGTTTACGTGCCTTCACAAGTTTCCCTTCCTGCCAAACGTCTTGGCGCAGTGCGGGCAATGGATCGGGGCCGGGTCCATCCTGTATGGAGAAGAAACAGAAAGAAATTTGGTTAATTGTCGGCAATAACGGCCCGGTCGGACAATCTTCCAACCCCTCCGGATGACTCTCCCAGGGACCAGCGCCGATGGTGGGGGAGATGGCTGTCCCCCTTCGGCTCGGCCCATTTTGCACTGGATCCCGCGTCCTCGCTGCCCAGCCCCTCAGGGGCAGCAGCTGTTGTCGCCTCCGACGGCAGTGTCCCCTTTCCCGTCAGAACTGGTGGTGGCTCCTCCTCGGTTAACGGACCACCCACCTCGGCTGGCGGGTCCTCCCTGGTAGTGCTAGTTGACGGACTCGGTTGTAGCGTCACTTGCCTCTCTTTGGTTGGTGGCGGTTGACCCATGAGGTCGATCGCGAGGCGCTGCATTGGAGCCCCTACCAGGTACTGTTGAAGTGGGGCCTTGAGAGGTCGAGGAGGTGACTTCTTGGACCCACACTTGTGGCACTTTTGACACCACTCTTCTGCCTGACATCGCATCCCCCTCCAGAAAACTGGAGCCTGTCTCAGCCATGCGATGGTCCGGGTGTTCCCCAAATGTCCCGAAGTCCTATTGTCATGCGTTAGTCGCAAGACGTCGTCTACTTTCACTCGTGGTACCGCGACCTTCCATACCGATGGTTCGCCATTGGGCTGCTCCCACTTTACCTGCAATACACCTTGGGACAGCCGCAGTGTCTCCCACTTAGCCCACCAGTACTTCGGGCCTTCACCCAGCGCCGAGACATCCCGCCAGCTGGGTTTGGGGACCCCGTCTCCCAGCCACTGCACGATCCTGTCCAGTTCAAAGTCACTCCGTTGTTCCCGTTTGAGTTCCTCTTGGTCCCAGGCTTCCACGAGTCCCTCCGTGGTGGTGGCTTCATCCTGCCCAGCCCCTGCAACGGCTCCCACCAGCACCTCCCTTGGTTGCGTCTTCCCGGCATTGTGCGACTGGCTCGACTGCAAGTCAGCGTCCTGCTGAGCAAGGGGGCCTTCTTTAGTAAAGCATTCCTGACTTGCTTCCTTGGATCGCCCACACTGGCCACACGGAATTCTAGAGACGGCGTCGGCGTTCGTGTGATTCCTACCCGCCCGATGTTCCACATCGAACTCGTAAAACTCCAGCCTCTGAATCCACCTGGCCCTCTGCCCCTCGGGTTCGAGGAAGTTGAACAGCCATCGCAGCGACCCGTGATCCGTATTGAGAAGGAACCGTTAACCAAGAAGGTAATGTTTGAAATAGTGAACGAAATGGACCACAGCCAGCAACTCTCTCCGAGTTGTACAGTAGTTGCGTTTGGCCTTTAGACAGGGTGCGGCTGCCATAGGTAACCACTCGTTCACCATCATCTCCTTCCTGCGACAGCACTGCTCCGATGGTGCAGTAGCTGACATCTGTGTCCAGGACGTAGTGATGTGTCGTATTCGGATAACACAAAACAGGTGTTGTGGTCAATGCGTCCTTGAGGTGCTCCAGCGCTGACTGGCAAGCACTCGACCAGGAGAATGCCTTTTGGTTCTTGGTGGTAAGGGCATGGAGGGGGCGAGCAATCTCTACGAAGTTTGCAATGAAGCTCCTGTAGTAGGATGCGAGGCCCAGAAAACTCCGCACTTGGGTCAGGTTTGCTGGTTGCGGCCAGTTCCTGATGGCCGCGAACTTTTCCGGATCCGTCCTTACTCCCTCGGCCAACACGAGGTGACCCAAGAAGGACACCTCCGTCCTGAAGAGATCACATTTCTTTGGCTTGAGCTTCAGGCCGGTGGCTGGGAATCGCTCCAGGACCGTGGCCAGCCGCTTGTGGTGTTCCTTGAAGTCTGCTCCCCACACGATCACGCCATCCAGGTAGACTACCGCCACCTGCCATTGCAGCCCCCTCAACACTTGTTCCATCAGACGCTCAAATGTCGCAGAAGCATTGCAAAGGCCAAAGGGCATCACGGTGAACTGGTACAGGCTGTTCTGCATACCAAAAGCCGTCTTCTCCCGGTCATTCTTGTCCATGCCCACTTGCCAGTAGCCACTGGCCAGATCAAGGGTGCTGAACTACCTCGCCCCACTCAAAGCGTCAAGGTTGTCCTCGATTCTGGGGATGGGGTACGCGTCTTTCATTGTCACCTCGTTGACTTTCCGGTAGTCAACGCAGAACCGAACAGATCCATCCTTCTTCCGGACCAGTACCACCGGGGATGACCAAGGGCTGTGGGAGGGCTCGACCACGCCGTCCTGCAGCATCTGTGTTACCTGTCGGGGGGATCAAGTGGGGGATCTGTGCGCAAACCACACCTTTACTGTGGCCGATGTCGAGCCAGACGTGATACTCGGAATTGATTTCTTGTCAAAGTATCATTGCAAGTGGCGATGGGGAGACAACGCCGTCATCATTAACGGGAAGGTGGTCCCCTTGGGAGGTGTTAGGCACAAGCCCATGGTGGCTCTGCCCCATTGACTCCCGTGCGGAGCAACCTTGCCGGCTCCGCGCCATAGACGTCCGTGCGGAGCAACCCTGCCGGCTCTGCGCCATAGACATCCGTGCGGAGCACTTGCCGGCTCCGCCCCATTGACTCGTGTGCGGAGCAAATCCACTGGCTCTGCGCCATAGACTCCCATGCGGAGCAGCTCAGCGGGCTCTGCGCCATAGACTCCCGTGCGGAGCAACCTTGTCGGCTCCTCACCATAGACTCCCGTGCGGAGCAGCTCTGTCGGCTCCGCACCATAGACTTCCGTGTGGAGCAACCCTGCCGGCTCCGCCCCATTGGCTCATGTGCGGAGCAACCCCACCGGCTCTGCGCCATAGACTTCCGTGCGGAGCAACTCTGTCGGCTCCGCCCCATTGACTCATGCGCGGAGCAACCCTACGGACTCCCGTCCATTGACTCGTGTGCGGAGCAACTCCACGGGTTCCACTCCATTGACTCATGTGCGGAGCAACTCTGTCGGCTCCGCCCCATTGACTCATGTGCGGAGCAACTCCACAGGTTCCACTCCATTGACTTGTGTGCGAAGCAACCCTGCCGGCTCCGCCCCATAAACTCCCGTACAGGAGCAACTCTGTCCGCTCCGCCCCATAGATTCCCGTGCGGAGCAACTCTGTCGGCTCCACCCCATTGGCTCGTGTGCGGAGCAACTCCACGGGTTCCACTCCATTGACTCGTGTGCGGAGCAACTCTGTCTGCTCCGCCCCATTGACTCGTGTGCGGAGCAACTCCACGGGTTCCACTCCATTGACTCGTGTGCGGAGCAACTCTGTCGGCTCCGCCCCATAAACTCTCGTGCGGAGCAACTCTGTCGGCTCCGCCCCATAGATTCCCGTGCGGAGCAACTTGGTCGGTTCCACCCCATTGGCTCGTGTGCGGAGCAAGTCCACCGGCTCCGTCCCATAGACTCGTGCAGTGCGGGCCTGCTCCGAGTGGAGGTCAGGACTCGCCATACTGCAATAGGGACAAAAGTACTGCTGGGGGAGATCCACACTGTGCCGCCTGATGCGTGCTCGGACGGAATGGGAGGCCACACCAGTCGTATCCATGTAAGCACTGAGTGGCGCTTCCATGTAGGGCCTAGCACTATTTTCATGAGCGTAGGGATTGCGGGTTGCCCCAGGACGAAACCCCGCCCCCGCTGCATCGACCAGCACAACTCGGGATCGTTCCGATTGGAACGAACCGTCTGCTGCGCCGCCGTGACAAAGGCACTGCCGGCCGATCCACTAGCCCCCCCCCCCCCCCCCTCGGTGTGCCCGCACTCCAGCCTGCCTCCTGGCCGTGTGGCGAGCTGGGTGCCAGACTTCCGTGATCTCCTGAATTCTTTGTAGAAAATACCTGAAAAATTCACCTGTTTTTCCGCCTTCTGCGTGCCGCCGCTGCCACCAATGTAGCGTTGAACGATTCTGGGATTCGTCACACACACAAAAAAAGGACTATCACACAGGTATTCACGTTTGTGCTGGCTCTAGGCTGTTTATTCCCGACGGAAATTACACTGCCAAACACAACTATTATCATCAACAACGAGGCCCCAACAACACAACTGCGCATGCGCCGCCCGGAAGAACGGGTCTCCCCGGCTGGCCACCAGGGGCTCCACTGCGCGGCTCCACCGTGGGACCACGCTGGTGCCCTCTGGCGGCCGACCGGCACGGACGCCACAATACTGTGCATGCTTTTTTAAAGTTTAGTATACCCATTCCATGGTAATTAATTCCCTAAACTTTGTCTTGCAAACAGTTTGAAGCAAACGTTTTCGTGCATTTCGTGTGTTTCTAATAATAGCACCACTCAAAAATCCTAAGTCAGTTCACCGATCGTTGGAACTTACCTACATTTCGTGATTTCTTCTAAATGATAGTATGGTGTACTAAAGCCCGGCGCACACCTTTCCCGATTTTATCGTTTCACCGGATCATCGAGCCATCGTCCATCGTACAGAGGTGTGCGCTGAAAACCATTACGCCAGACGACCGGATAAAATCAAACATGTTTGATTTTTTTCGCATCCCATTTCACACGATTCGAAATCACCGGAAAAGTTTATTCAAAGGCTGGATATACAAAGCAAGAGGAAGCTACGACTTGGCGTTTATTGTGATTGGCCTTGTACCAACTATCTGCCTCCTGCCGCTGATAATTGGGCTACTGCCCACGGTGACCTTGGCCTTTGACCCTTAGACCCCAAAACCAATCCCAACTCGCCTACTCACAAGGGTAACCCCCTACCAAGGTTAGACACCAAAATCTCATTTCTAACTCAAGTTATCCGGAAACAATTTAACTTTAACTCACCATAGTGACCTGGACCTTTTGACCCCAAAACCAATCCCAACTTGCCTACTTCCAAGGGCAACCCCCTACTGAAGTTACAATCTCAAACGACATTTCTAACTGAAGTTATCATCCGGAAACTAAGCTGCCCGGACGGACGGACAGCACATACGTCCGGTCTAGCCAGCCAGCTGGACGGACGCCGTAGGCGATGACAATACCCCTCGAGCCTCTCGGCTGAGGGGGAACAACCCATTTTTTTTCTGCGACCAAAATTTTGGGAATTTTTTTTTGAACAAAATTCAACTTTTAACAAACTTGTAAAAAAAAAAAATTGAACCCAATTCGAACACAATGAATGGGAATCAATAGGATCTGACTAATCCAATGGGAATTTAGTGAGTTCCCCTTGAATGTGTCCCAAATTCCATGTTGAGTCCCATTGGAACACAATTGAAATCAATGGGATCTGGCTGATCCAATGGGATTTTAGTGAGTTCCCATTGAATATGTCCCAGATTCCATGTTGAGTCCCATTGGAACACAATGGGAATCAATGGGATCTGACTGATCCAATGGGATTTTAGTGAGTTCCCCTTGAATGTGTCCCAGATTCCATGTTGAGTCCCATTGGAACACAATGACGTTGACGAAATCTGGAAGAGATTGGATGATCGTTATTGTGATCCAATTAAGATGGCTGACACAAATATGCATCGGATTTCGAGAAAATGATGGGAATGGAACGGGAGATATCAAACACCTGAGTCGTTGGTGATATAGAGAAAAGACTGTCAACCACCGTCCGTCGAAAATGGTCGAGATCACCGAATGATGGGAAATCTGATATTGATCGATCAGAAAGATTTCCAGCTCTCCTTCAGTTCTTGCTTAATAAAGAGAAGAAAAGCGTTGAGTATGAAATGTCAGAGAGCAGAAGCAGCAGTTATAGCACTCACCCCACGAGCCACCATCAATGCCACACAGGTGCAGGAGAAGAAGAATCACCGAAACAGAATGTCAACAAGAAATGCCTTATTCAAGATGCAGGGCAACACAGCACATCAGAGTGCCGTGCCTATAACAGAAGTAAACCTACCACCGAGTATCTGAATGCAGAAAGAGAAAAGGTGCAGTGTCCAGAACTGCATAAGCTAGGATCCATCATCCAACTCTACATGATGACTTGATAGCAAGCAATTAAGCCTTAAAACAGCAAAAGGCATGAAATTAACATGCTTTAATGTTCGATCGTTTCTTCCGAAGTTGGAAGAAATACGATTGTTAGCCGTCGAGACAAAGCCCCATCTCATTGGCCTTGTTGAAACATAGTTTAATGATTCAATAGCTACCCAGGAACTTGAAATACCCAACTATAAACTTTACAGGAATGATGGGAATCGCTTTGGAGGTGGAGATGCAGTATTTGTCAGGGATACAGTAGTTAACCACAAGATACTCCTTACTGACAGTATGAACAAAGTTGAATCAATATGGTTGGAGATCCAGCTGCCTACAACAAGACCACTGATTATCAGCTGTGTTTATCGACCACCAGACAATGAGGCATTTTTTCGAGGATTTTCCAGCTATTCTTGGTGATGTCACGAATATGTATAACTCAAGAACTCCACCGGAAATGACATGCTTTGGCTATTTTAATGCTGATTATTTGACTCCAAGTTCAAGTCATTGGACAAAATTGAAACAACTTTTTCATAATTATGAACTGAATCAATTAATTACATGTCCTACTAGAATAACACTGCATACTTCTACCTGTATAGATCATGTCTGGACCAATCAACCATCTATGTACACTAATTCAGGAACAATAGAGGTTAATCTAATAGCAACCATTTATTGATTTATGCTGTTCGAAAGTCTGTGAAAATTTCCGAAGGTCATAAATATATTTGTGCTCGGTCTTTTCGAAATGTTAACGAAGAAGCTTTTAATCATGATCTTAGACATCAACCATGGGATATGCTGGAACAATTTATAGAACCAAATGCTGCATGGAATATTTTTAAGGATATGCTAATGAGTGTTTGTGATATTTATAGCCCAGTTAAAAGTCTGAGAGTTTGCACAAAGAAAGCTGAATGGATCAATGACAAATATTTTGAACTGCGACGAAAATCTATGAAGGCCTACAGGGCCTTAACATCTTGCTAACATAGCCAAGAACGACGAGCTTTATGGAACAGCAAAGGTTCTTCGAAATAGATAAAATAATCTGGGTGTTAAACTTAAGAGACAGTATTCCACAAAATTATTTATGACAACAAAGGGAATACTAAAAAAATGTGGACCACTCTCAAAAGCCTGCTCATACTTACACTCACACCAGATACAAAGAAAAGATTCACGACGTTGCAAATTGCTTTAATGAACATTTCGCTAGTGTGGACCAAATTCAGGATAGCCAGTTTGGCACTATTTGAGAAGTTGATACAGAATTGAATGAGAACAACGGTCAGATTAACGATCAACAAAATTTTAAATTTTGCCCAGTTTCTACTGGCGAAGTATTGAAGCTTCTTGGAAAAATACCTGCTGGGAAACCCTTTATATAATTATTATAAAATTTTTGAAAAGGGCACTTGCACATCCGTTGTGAAATGTAGACAGGTTTTTTTCTCCGGACACTTGGCCGTAAAAGCTCATTTGAATAACGTGATTTAAATAGGGACTGGAGGACTTGTGATGGACTTGCAGGGACGCACAGTGGGCCAGGTCAAGGTCAAACTGCGCCAAAATTGGTTCGAGTCGCTGATTGGACTAATATTAAGCATCTATGGGTTTTCTGACCCGAGAAAGACAGTGAGCATAATTTTCAAACGCTGTGACGTCATTAAAACGCTGAATTTTGATTGGCTGACATAATACGCACATTTACACTGTTTTTTTAATGATGAGAATGTTGATATAACTTTTATAATTTAATTTTAAGTTCTTAAAATGTGATACAATTGTATTTAAATGATTTTTGTATGTCAAATGCAACAATGTTTTCGCATTATGCTTAACCATAATGATGCCACGTTTGATCCTTGTTCCCAAATATAATATTTCGGAATCTAACGAGTAGCCTAAACAAATTTCGGAAGAGTAGAATAGACCTGTTCTAAACAACATTTCTTGTTGTGTTAGGACCATAAACAAATACAGAAAATGTATTTTGATTGAACTTAAGGACTGGCTCTCATTCTTTTTCTTCCTGGTTTTTTTTTGGCGTTTTATTTACTGTAAATTATTCACGCCAGTTTGTTATTTCCATTCAACAGTTTACAAAAATGCTTGTACAATACATGAGCGCGTCAAAAAATAGTTTTAAATCAAATCGGTTAAGCAGCAGAGTTGTGCTTATTACTCTATGCAATAATTGAAAATAAAGCACGTGATATGTTGATGAGACACCAAGTATTTGAGACACCAAGTACATTGTAATTTCAACTGCGCAATCAGACATCTAATAGGGGTATCATATTACACAACACCGACTTTTCCGGCGAGCGCAGCCTTGCTCGGGTGTCGTGTTTCTCAGTGAAGCGCGCCACATGTAATATGGAGTTCAGAAAAGGGGCGAAAACGTACGGTGATCGCTTCAGAAAAACTGCTCTAAAATCGTGTATCGCAGGTTGTCGCAGCTAAATTTGGTACCAAAATTATGCAAACAAGTTGCTTTATTAGAAATAAGTAGACTTTAGGCAGCAATCGACGGCAATCCTAAGTTTCCGTATTGCTGAACACAAGAATCGTAAATTTCATGTCAATTTTGACACAATTGTCAGTATTTATTCATAAAAAAATTCAACAAAAATAAAAACTGATTTAATTTCCTTTAAATATGAACTATAAACTAGAGTCAAGTGAAAATTTAGCTCCGTAGCTCAATGCAAATTGTCTGATTTTGCTTTATGAAGATTTCTGCAACTATTCACATTTTATGGCCAATTTCTGTGGATTTGCATACCTTTAAGAGGTCATGACAAGTCAAAATACATATTTTTTTCTTAATTTCCCCATAAAATGGTCCGATGGGGTTTGAGCAACCTCAAAAGTGTCGAAAAAATTAAAACTAGCAGGGTCACGTTTCACCCTTTTTGGCGCACTTTGGTTTCGGCCTGGCCCACTGTGGGACGTGTCATGGACTCGACTACATCCCTGTATGTAAGCAAGGTTATTACGGGAATTGAACGGATAATTACCAGACATGGCACAATGTGGCCTCGTAGCCTTTTATAGCTTCAGCTGAACAGCAATAAATTCGGGGGAATTTGAGAGTATCCGTCAGTTTATAAGATTGTCAATCTGCTGTAATATAACACTCGTTCACCGCACACACTATTTACGCAGCCATGTTTGTTCGCGTTATTTGCCTATTTTTTTGCCCAATTGTTATAGCTGTTCCGCCGGGATTTAAATTATTCTCAAAAGATCATTAGTTTTCCATTCTTTTCATTAGGCGTTTTAATATGGCGGCTACCATCTTGAATTTTCGCCCAGCAGCTGCAATCCCGATCATGATGCACAAGATCATGATGGAAATCCTATTTCGCTCACGGTTTTCTTGAATATCCCTTGAAGCTATTTACAAGATAATGGAAAGCTTTAATATATACTGCCCCTAGTTTATGATGGTCATTAATTAAGTTCATAGCTTGTTCGTTTTATCCTTTTTTCGGTATGTGAGTTACCTTTTGGGGGACACTGTCGCAGAGCGGACCCTTGCGCCGCTCTACTCAGACCAAAAATCAAGGAATAACTCAAAAGAACAGAGGACTCAACACAGGATTTATCAATCACAAAATTAAACCATTTATTACGAGAAAGAAATAAACCAAAATAAGATTATTATAAACATCTGTTTGATTACCGGCCAAAATTATGTTCACAGTTTGTGTCCCCAGAATGTTTTAGTGTTCGCGTTACATTGCCTCATTACAAACAACGTAATTCTGACACAGCTCTATTTATTACAATATAAGTATGACACAGCTCTATTAATTACAACATAAGTATGACACAGCTCTATTAATTACAATATAAGTATTTGGGTCCGGCTTGAGTGTCGCCGTGGGACGATTCCCCCATGAACTTGAGAGCTTGAGAACCCGGTCTGCTGCAGAGGTAGGCCCCCTACTATGGTGGCCCTGAAGGGACATCGCATATCGCAAACGTGTGCGCATACGTATGCGATGTCGCGAAATTTATTGCGAATGTGTGCGCACACGTATGCGATGTCGCGAAATTTATCGCGAATGTGTGCGCACACGTATGCGATGTCGTGAAATTAATCGCGAATATGTGCGCACACGTATGCGAATTTGTTTGCAATGTCGTGAATTTTATTGCATACCTTGTCGCATACCTTTCAGTAAAATTCCTAATGAACTGGGGAGGTGTAGCAGCTAGTCTGGAATCTAGACGTACTGTTTGCGCGCGCAAGTTTCAAACTTGCGCGCGCAAATTTCAAAGTTGCGCAAGTAGCAAGCTTGCGCTCGACAGTACTAGTAGTAACGATTGCACGAGGAACAGCGTGCGCGCGAAGGTTTATTAGTCAGACCCTATTTATATCTAACAGTACGTCTAGATTCCAGACTAGCTGCTACAACTCCCCAGTTCATTAGGAATTTTACTGAAAGGTATGCGACAAGGTATGCAATAAAATTCACGACATTGCAAACAAATTCGCATACGTGTGCGCACATATTCGCGAATTGTTTCACGACATCGCATACGTGTGCGCACATATTCGCGATTAATTTCACGACATCGCATACGTGTGCGCATATATTCGCGATAAATTTCGCGACATCGCATACGTGTGCGCACATATTCGCGATAAATTTTGCGACATCGCATACGTGTGCGCACACATTCGCGATAAATTTCGCGACATCGCATACGTATGCGCACACGTTTGCGATATGCGATGTCCCTTCAGGGCCACCATACCCTACGCACCGACCGTCGGAGAGTAGGTGGAGGTTCAGGAAAATCCGGCTTACCGATCACCACTTACCTGCCGCCAAACATCCAAATTTTCACCTTACCTTGTGATTTCAACCAAGAGGAATCCAGGAAACAGTGGACATGTGGAAAAAAATTAGTAAAAATATGTTTTTAGAGCACATTTTGCATGCACTGATGTAGTGCAGATCTGAGTTGAAGCAGCCGGTCAAAACTGATTGAAGTGTCTACGTCTGGAACAGCGGTACGTTATACGCATGACATCGATAACCATGACGTCGCATGAGCCGGCCAATGATAGTGCAATACGTCATTATGAATATTTATTTTCTCATGACTATTTAGTTTATTTCAATGGATACTTCAAATACGTCCAAAGATTGATCATTGCAACAGCGATCGTGCGCGGCCTAGCGGTTAAGAGTCTCGTGTATCAAGCAAGGTCCGAGGTTCGAATCTCGATGATGTGAGTGACTGATTGATAAATAGAAATTAAGGAAAGGAGAGGGTGAGAATAGAGGAGGGAAAGTGGAGGGAATAACCATAAAAGAAGTAACGTTTGGCGCTAGAAAATTAGTTTAAAAAGTGGTGATCGGGTAGCCGAATTTTTCCGGAGGTTCACGTCACGTCAAACTTCAGTGAAAGTAAAGGACAGTGGCCGCCCCGCTAACCATCGTAGGGTAGGATTACGGGAAGCCCTGTAATATCCATAAGTACATTCTAATAAACATGCCGGTTGGGCCAACATTTCACATTCAAGAAATACACAGGTTATATGTTGGTGAAATATTACAACTTCACACAATGAACACGGTTTTCACTTTAAGTGTACAAGTTTCTTACACCATGAAACGGCATTCATCATAAATGTGAAAATACAGATTTTTCCCAAGTATACAATACACACTACACAATAAATGATTATACATTACTAATAATAATAATTACTCACGGCCTTCGGCTTCGCACGGGCCTTTCCGTGGGTCTGGCGTTCCCGGGAGATTGCGATGCGGTATTAACACAATGGGCCTCAATCGCCCACAAGCGGGATTTTTAAAAACTCCCCTCTCAAAGAGGGTACAAGAAGTCCGCCCGACACGCAGCCTTCGGCGGCTCCCAACTCGACAGCCTCAGCGCTGAAGGTCCACACCTCTCCGCTTAGCGAACACCCAACCCGGCGAGACACACTCACTCCGGCTCCCGTCCCGCAAAACTCAATCCGAAAACACGTGGGCGAGGGTTTTATAACCCTCCCCGGAATGCCAGTTACCCGATTAACCCAGTTTTGAATACAAACTTACTGGAGCTTGCACCACGACTGAGCCCCACATGGGTGCAAGCCCGGAATAAGTATGCAACAAAGGGAAAAGGAATTACGATTTGCATAACTCATCTAGCATCAACCTCAGATGTTACATAACACTTTACGAGAGTACAAATTTAGTCTACTAATAAATTAACTCGGAAAATAAAAGAAATAATTTTAACACGTCTTGTGACAGACACCCTGTTTAATGGAGGCGTGTACCATGTAAACCACGCCCTTGAACCACTGATCTTGGTGATTGCAATGATCACATCATTATTATGCGCAATTAGGTTACAGCCTCATCAAGACCGTCGTCCAATCAGGTTGAAGTATTCACCCACGGCCTGCGTTCTGACACCTTTTGATAAGAAAAGGAACCAAAGCAGTCATCTGGACAACTCCCAGTATGATGAAGGCCGGATCGTAGCTACCAGTTTGATCATAAATCCAACCTGGGAGGAAGAAAAACAACAAAGAAATTGTTTTCAGTTTTGGGCAATATTAACTTCAAATGACGACCACGTAACTGCTTCGATGTATCAATTTGGTGCCAAACTTTGCCTAGAAAAGAGGCACCTTTTCAGCTTTGTGGAAGCAATATATTATCCTACATTATTTTGGTCATTTATTCTCCATCGCTTACGTTTTGAAAGCCTCGTAAAAGACTCATAATTTCCACACATAAAACAATCTTCCACGGGTCACGTGGGTCCTGAACTGCAAAACGAAAAGTCACTTTAGGTTGCGTGTGTCGTTTTTACCCAAAAAAATTACTCAAAAGTGGCGGATTATTGTGGACAGCCGTTTAGTGTTTACACTTTAAAGTCCCATACCGGCCGGCGCGTGGATTGTCAGAGTGACCTTATCACAAGTACCAATAGGGTGCTGCGTTTAAATTTGAGTGTGCTGGAGTAGGCCAATCAAAATAGGGAAGGCGTCACAGCCAAGACTCATAGCAACCAATAATATATTAGAGGCACGCGGCTGTTGCCTGTCATGTCTTCAACTTGGTGCAGGTCAACTTGGTCCAACGACAAAGTCGTCCTTGGTTAACACGGTCCGAATAAGCGTCAAAGTTGTGCTTTAATCTAGTTCCATGTAATAGGCGCAAATCGATACCTGGCATGAAACCTGCTGTAAGTCGGAACAACCCGCTAAACAACCCAATCCAGCCGTAAGCATTTGCCATTCGTTCAGCACCGACATCCTCCTTGAGTATGACGTCACTTGATGCCAACATGGATCCAGATGCTGCCATAAAGAGAATAGCGTTGGCCGACACCAGCCACACAGAGTCAAGCCAAGGCTCGATGATAAAGGAGACACTTATTAAGATTACACTGACAACAAGTGCGACATAACTCGTCACTTTCTCTGAATACACGGCCAGGCTGACGATTATGGTGCCAACTAGATGTCCCACACCAGCGGCCGTGGCCATTTTGGTGGCTGTTTGGTTTGAAAACCCTTTGACCACGGCGTGCGGCACAAAATAGATGATCCAAGCGGACTTGCTGATACGGCCAGTCACGAAGCACAAAATAATGACACCGAATTTCCAGTCCCGCATCAGAGACGTGTCGAAACGATTGGCAATGTTTATGCAAGTTGACTTTACGGTGCCACTTTTATGCTCCTCAGGTGGAGTTTGGCTGCCGGGGAGAGGTTGGTAATCGCGCTGTAAACAGTCGTCGTGACGGCTTGACACGGGAATGAGAAGAGCGCCACACACGATGAAATGGGCACTCGTCGCACCGACAAGCAAGAGGGCGCCCTTCCAACCATATTCATCCAGGCACAGCTGCACAACAGGCGGTAGCAAAAGGAAACTGAATGCTGTACCGGTTTTCGCAATTCCCGAAGCCAGGGAAAACCGTCTGTTTCCAAAATGCTGGCCGAGAGTTGCCCGTGCAAGCACGTGGGGAAAAGAATAGCCAACTCCTACCGAAACAAAACAAAACAAACCGGTGAACATTTACACAAATAAATGGAAGGCCTACAGTTAAATGATAACACGAGATTAAAAAAACAGCTTGGCAATCAAGATAAAGTCACTTTTAAACAAGTTTTTGCGCGTACTATTGTGATGCATTTTCAACTTTCATGTCCGTTATTGAAAATCTGTTCACAAATTGTATAAACGAAACCAGGTGATTCAATTCTCATATTAAGATAAAGGTTTACGGTATTATGTGACAAATCTTTTGTGATTTCTGTGAGGTTCTGGAAAGAACCGGAAAAACTAAACGTTTCGGACAGTATTTTTTGCCCGTCGTGGGAAGGCTATTCTCATATTGCACGAATTTTGTTATTATTTCATTGTGAATTCAGTAGGCAGGGTATGAGAAAATGAATTCCTTTACTCCAATCTTAACAGTCGTAAAAGATTATAAAAACGTATATTGTAATTTTATCAAAAAGTAAACTGACACCAATAACCTTTGATTCACAACCATGCAACCATTTCAGTCATGTTCCCTGTTTCCAATAAAAGTACTGAATGATAACGTTTTTGTACGAAAAGGAACCAGACTATTTTTTCCTTCCAGCCTCGCTTTGGTTTAATACGTTGATTTGAATGGGAAAATTAAGATGGCCGCAACATGATAATGGTCTGTACCATAGTCTGTACCACGAAATGGGGTTCTTTCGTACCCCCACCCTGCAAACAGGACGCTGGTCAGGGCTGATGACCTTCACAGAATCTTGTGAAGGAAGTACAGATTAACCCTCGCATGCAGCTAGCGCGCGCTACGCCTGACGGGCACCGGAAGCTAGATTGTGTGACGCGTTGTACGTCACAGGTCACGCCAATCTATCCAATGAGAGCCAAATGACGTCAGCCCTGACCAGCGTCCTGTTTGCAGAGCAGGGGGGGGGGGGGTACGAGCGAAAATGGGGAAGCTGCAACGCCCTCTGTTGCTCGAAGATAAGGTCCATTTGGCATTGTTTATAAACTGTATGTTAACTGTACAAATGGCCTATACCCACCGACTAGTATGTTTAGAGTGAGTCCAAGCTGCAGAACGCTTGTTGATCTGGAAGCGACGATGAAACCCGCCGTAATCAAGATGCCACTTGTCATGACAACAGGCCGTACGCTGAATGTCGTACCAATGGCCCCTGCAAATGGTGCTATAGGATAAAAGAGCATAAAGACAGTACATCATAGTTGGGCATGGGCCTATAAAATAAATGCGCAAATGCAAGCAGCCGAGGAAATATTTGTAGGGAACCGTGCCTAAGCAAGGGCGATCTCACTCGTTCTTTCTTAACTTTTATTCATTTATGCATATGTAGAGTGACGTACCCAATTTGCATTGTATCTGGGTTATTAACATATTCCTATGTAAAACATTACTGACCTTTGTGCTTCGCGCGCAAGGACGGATGATACCGTATCCATTCCTTGAGAAAGTATAGTCCAAGGTTACTGATAATAATAACTCTTGTTCCCTCATAATTTATATTCTTTACAATAACATTGATATTAATTCTGTTAAAATGATGGTAGAACTTTACATTTCCAGGTTGTGTATTTTTTAAGGGACTTAGACATAGGGCCTAGGTGTATTGATTTAGAAAGAGGCAATGTGACCTCTCATTTGGCGTTTTTCCAAGAATGACCTCACTTTTGGAGTCTCAGAAGTTGCAGTTCTGATGTCGGCTGTCATTACCGATTTTTACTTCTTTTCTCTATGGTAGCATGGCTTTCACCAGTACCTTAATGTGCTGAGTAGACGCTTAGGTATTCAGGAAACCCCCAGTGAGTATTTTTAGGTTTTATATTCATGCTTGTCAGAGATATGACTGTTTTCCATGTACATCTTTTAGCCTCTGTGTAGTGCGTAAGCTATTACATGCCAATGTCGTTGTTTTATATACACCATATTGAATGCTCGTATTTTGTATACTATTCCAGGCAATGGGGGTTTTTGTCAGCCGATGATTACCAACCAGGGTTTTGCTGTTCGTTCCACTTTTGTTTAAAAATAAACCGAGTACCAAATAAATCATATTGCGTTTACTGCATGTAAGCCAACCACAGTGTGCTGTTGTCCTGCGGATTTTGATTTGCTTGTCCCTCCTTGTCAGTGAGTGCTCGTCCGCTTTTGTTAGCTGGACCGACCGCCTTCCGTCCCCCTACATGGAGGTGGGCCATGACAAAAATGTCGTCGTGGACAAGATTGTGCATCTACGGACATGACGGACATATTCGAAACTGTGTTTTCAGCGGGATTTCATCAGGAAATTTGCCATGATGTCGGATCCTTTTGAACTGTTTCCTGTGGCCACTCCCTATTCATCGGACAAGTTGGAGAACTACTTCTAGTTTCTGCACATCAAGGGTTTGTGTTAAAACGGTTTAAGAAGTTATTGTTGTATTCTGATCGCCTTTGACCAGTATCCAGGCTGTACACATTTTAAAAATCTGTTCAAATCTGATCTGTATTCCAAGTGTGGATTTTGGAGCAGATTAACCAGTTTGTAGTGTACATGGTATTTCTGGATCATTTTGTATTGAGCATTTGTGGGTCAGATATTTGTACGTGTACACAAGTGAGTTTTTTACATGTTTACTTGGCTATGGCATATTTCTGAGCTGTATTATTGTTACTTTATTATTATTATTATTTTATTAAAAACCACAAATCGTGACCCAAAGGTCAAATTGCATGTGATCATTACAATTAAAACTTTAAAATATAAATTAAGAGTACATGTACATTAAAAAACTGTTACAAAAAAATAAATAAATAAAAGGAGTAAAGAAATACTCATTCACATAACTCGTACAAACCGAAGACACAGACATGATTAAGTTAAATACAATCACTACCCCCCCCCCCCCCCCCCCCGGTGCCGAATTCCATCTGGCTTAATTGTTTAAAATTCTAGTAAAAAGGGGGATGGGGCTGTTATGAAAGCGACTGGTTCGAGTTGGCAAGGATGAAAAATTATGGCTATTACGAAGGGTTCTCCCATGACTCTCCTGTCTGGTAGGAGGCATTATTGAATCTGTACGGATGTTATGTACCAAGCCTTGGGCAAAATTTACACAGTGCTCTCTTCTCCTATCAGCCAGAGAGTCTAGTTCACATGCTACCAGTGATTCTGGGTATGAGGTGTAATTGTTACCTTGAATTATTCTACAAACCCTCTTTTGGATTTGCTCAATGTCGTCAGATTGTTTTTAGTGATACCAGAGTGCCATACAACATCGGCATATTCAAGAATTGGTCTGACATAGCCTTTGTATACAATACACAGTTCATTGGAGGAAAAACCAAACTTCTTCAGGGTCCTCAACATGAATAACTTTGTGTTAGCTTTTTTAAGGGTGTGATCAATATGCGAGTTCCATTTTAGGTCATTCTGAAGCCAGAGGCCAAGAATTTTGGCTTCATGCACATGAGTCAAAGGTTCACCTTCAATTGTAAGATCACAAACCAGAGGAGGGTTTTTCTTGAAACACACTTGTAGAGCCTGACACTTTGAGGGATTGAGTTTAACATGATTAATGTTTGACCATTCAACCAATTCATCTAAGTCATTTTGAATCAAACCACTGAGAGAAATGTTCCTATTTTCGGCGAATGTTAGGTCATCGACATATTTGAGGTATTTACACCAGTGGATGTGTACTTGTAAATGACTTTTAATTAACTAAGTCTTGGCATTTTTGCACGTGGTATATGTGTTAGACTGCATTTTGGGTTGCAGAGTATTTTTGAAGTACAGGTCGTATACTTTTTGCCTAGTGTTGGCATATATTGGCTAGAGTGGGTTACCATTTATTGTGTCTGAGTGCAGACATACTTTCAGGTCATTTGTAGGCCAGAGTTTATGTACCAGACAGCCACATTTTGTGTGTACAATTGTATTGTACTGTAATACCAACCATGTCTTTGCCAGACAGTGTTTAGAGTCAAATCAGATGTTAGCTCAAACCATAGCCGGTGCATTTTCAGACCTTGTAATGCAGGATGATAATGATGTGTGTCCTTATGATAAACATGTAAATGAAACTGTATATGAAAATGTTGTTGACACCATCAAGACTGCTCTCAATGACCGTTTCAGTGTCATTGTGAAGTTCTTTGAAAAACAGAGTGGAATTGGTCGCAGTGATGTAGTGTTTCTCCAGATCTCGTCAATGATATTCATGATGAGGTTTCCAATTTAGATGATGTGGCTAATGTAAATTCTGAGCCATTAGTTTTGATTATTCCTTAGGTAGAGGTGACAGATCAGGTTTTGGAATGTTCAATTGATGGCACTTCTGTAGATTCTGTTCACCCTGTAGTTGTCAGTGATATTAAGCAAGATTTTGAATCTTGTAGTTTGTTTGCTCCTGTGAGTGATGACTTGGAAAATAGTCAGCCTTCTTTCAGCAAACCGAGAGAAATTACAAAAATTTCCTGATAAGACAGCTCCTAATGTACTACCTCAAGTTGGTCTCAGTACATGTAATAGTTTTAAATGCCACTCTCAGATTTTGCCAAAGGGTAAAGCAACAAAAAAAGTAGGGAACCCCTGTGTGCCATCAGGATCTGTTCAGTTTTGTGAGGCATGGCAATCAATTGAGACAGTTGTGAGATGTTCATGGCCCCATGTAGTTTACAGAAGGTTATGGGGTCTGTGGCCAAATGCTATCACTTAGGTGACAGATATGTCTTTTGTAGATTGACGAGCAATATAAAATTGCTTCAACAGGTTAGTTTCAACCTGCTTACCTTTACATAGTTGTATCATCATCATCATGGCCCATCCCGTCGCAAACGACGATGGAGACGACGTCTCTCACAATCATCAATGTAAAGTTGTCTTGAGGAGGATAAACCGTTGTAGGCAGCAGAGCGCCAATAGAGACGGTTGCTGGCAGTTGACTCCCAAGTAGTAAGTGGTATCCCAAAAAAAAGGCAAGGTCGCGTTTCAGGACGTCTTTGTATCGCAGTCTAGGTCGACCGCGGGGGCGAGGAGCGTCGGCAAGTTCTCCGTAGAGGAGATCCTTGGGGATTCGTCCATCTGCCTGCCTGTGCACATGACCGCCCCACCGAAGGCGGCGCTGTCTCAGCATGGAAAACATATCGGCAGTTTCGGTGAGCTGCAGAATGGAAACGTTTGGGATATGATCACGCCAGGAGATGCCAAGAATGGAACGAAGGCATCGGAAGTGGAAGGAGTTGAGACGACGTTCTTGGCGACGGTACGTGGTCCATGATTCACTGCAGTACAGCAGGACACTCAGTACATAGGCAACGTAGACGCTGATCTTCAGTTTGATGGAGAGGTTTTTGTTGCTCCAAACACGTTGACGGAGACGGCCGAATGTGGTTGCAGCTTTACCGATGCGGGAGTCGAGTTCAGCATCAAGAGAATTGTTGCTGGAGATGATTGAGCCGAGGTATGCGAACTCATCAACGACGCTCAGGCTAGACCTGTTGATGGAAATCAGGGGAGGAGCTATGGAACCTTGCGAGAGGACAACTGTCTTGCCGAGGCTGATCCGCATGCCAAACTCTGAGCAGGCTTTTGCAAAGGAATTACACAGGGATTGAAGGTCGGATTCACTGTGGGCGACAAGAGCAGCAGCATCTGCGTACAGGAGTTCTCTAATGAGAACACGTCTAATTTTAGTCCTGGCACGGAGACGAGAGAGGTTAAATAGCTTTCCTGAGCTGCGGTAATGTAGCAAAACGCCAGAAGGGTCAGGAAAGGCGCGCAGGAGTAGAGCCGAGAAGAAGATCCCGAACAAGGTGGGAGCAAGCACACATCCTTGTTTGACACCGCACAGGATCGGGAACTTTCCAGATTTGGAGCCATTGAATTGAACTGTGGCTTGCATGTCGTCATGGAAAGCTACGAGGATGGATAGTAGTGTGTCTGGACAGCCCGGACGCTTCAAGATGGAGAACAGGCCTGAGCGACTTACAGAGTCAAAAGCCTTCGTCAGGTCGATAAATACGGCGTAGAGCGGGCGTAGTTGCTCAATGCACTTCTCCTGTAGCTGTCTAAGGGAGAAAACCATATCAGCAGTTGAGCAGGAGGCACGAAACCCACACTGGCTCTCTGGGAGGACTCTATCACCGATGACCTGTAACATGGGAAGTAGTACACGGGCGAGAACCTTGCCGGCTATGCTCAACAAGGAAATGCCTCTGTAGTTGTTACAATCTTGTCTGCTACCTTTGTTTATGAAGAGAGTAATAATATTTGCATCCTTTAGGTCTTGTGGTAGACAGGGTGAGTGCCAGCAGAGTTGGAATACGTTAAGAAGCTCAGTTGACAGGGCAGCACCACCGCACTTCATGACTTCAGGAGGAATGCCGTCTGCACCAGGGGACTTGTTGTTTTTAAGACCACTGATTGCACGTTTTACTCCAAACAAGGTGATGGCACAGTCAAGCTCATGCAGGACGGAAAGTTGTGGCAGAAAGGCTAATGCATCGGAGCACACTTCTACATCGCTAGCAAAGAGAGAGCTGTAGTGCTCTGCCCAGCGGTCAAGCTGTGCTGATGGATCAGTAATAGCTATGCCAGAAGCTGACAGCAGTTGAGCACTCTTCTTTGGGGTAGGACCGATGGCCTCTTTAATACCACTGTACAGGCCACGAAGATCCCCAGAGTCAGCGCAGTGTTGGATGCGGGCACTGAGACCAGACCAGTAACGGCAGAGGGCGGTACGGACAAGGCGTTGAACGTTACTCTTTGCAGCACGGAGCACAGACGGCGCCGAAGAGCGCGGGTACGAATTACGGTGGCTTTGATTCTGGCAGTTCGTTTGGCCTCTATAGCCGGGAGCAGGATGTCAGCACTATCACGGAACCAGTTGGGTTGTGTTCGAGTTGTGTTCATAGTTGTATACAATGTGCATAATTGCGAGGGGTTTGTCTACTTCACATAGGTGTTGTCGAACGTAGCCCGCTAGCCTCTCTCTGCTGTATAGGCCTATTAGTAGTGTGTTTTCAAGATGAAAATGTTATCACCATGTTTTTGGCTGTCTTTATTTGACATGCATTTTGCAAAGTGTAAACAATGCCCGTGTGTCTTGAATTTTGAAAATTGGATTTCATTCAAAGCAAATGCTTTTGACTTTATTCAAGTTCATTTGAGAGCTCTATATACTAGGGGACATTTTATGGCATTTTTGCACTGTCAATCACTGTTTTGTTTATGGAATGGGAGATTGTTGTGTATTTTGCATTTCTATTTAGGGACCCAATGTACTATTAATGATGGGTTTTGACAGATTGTTGCCAGCATCTTTTGTAGTTGGTAGTGACCAGCTGGTTTTCATGTCATGTTATGGGTATTTTTGTATTTATATAATCCCTATGAGACAAATGTCTGGGTTTTTGTCTATGCAGTCTGCAATGTGACTGTTTATAAAGAAATGCTTTTACTTGCTCCATAGTCCTGTGTGTTTCACCCCAAGTACTATTAATGAAGGGTGTTGCTCTTATATGAGTATGGCTGTTAGGCTCATCAGTTGTCAACATTTTAAGTCCTGTATAAGGATATGTTTGTAGTTGGTAGTACATAACCAGCTCATGTGTTCTCAGGTGTATGAGACATTTTGTATGACACTTTTTCCGCTTCGCCTATCTCGGGATGCACCATACGTAACTAAAGTGATTGATAGATGATGTTGCTGCGTTGAGCAATATCTTGCCAGTCGTTTCAACTTAATTCTCATTCTAGCCTGAAATAGAACTTGATCTAAACATGGTTTATTTTCACTAAGTATCCTGCTGATCAAAATCCAGATCTTGTCATGCCTTTTTATAAATAACATTGCATGTATTGCCTTTCATCCAAGCATGATAACAAGTACATGGTGTTAAATTTGAAAGATTTCATGTAACCTGTTTCCAGCTTTGTACAGTAGGTGTGTGCCGGATTCACTCTAACCTAGCTGATGAAATCGTTTTTTTCCCTGGTTGCACTGCATACGAGGAATTGTCCTCTGTATTTTGTGTAGCCTAGTGTCACACAGTTTTATTTATAGGAACATTTTCTTTCCAACCTAGGTACAGCTGACCTGTGTGACCTCCCGCTACGGCTATGCTTGTATTGTTGTATTAACTTTATACATTGTATCAAAATAAGGTATCATGATACGCACTACACAGAGGCTAAAAGATGTACATGGAAAACAGTCATATCTCTGACAAGCATGAATATAAAACCTAAAAATACTCACTGGGGGTTTCCTGAATACCTAAGCGTCTACTCAGCACATTAAGGTACTGGTGAAAGCCATGCTACCATAGAGAAAAGAAGTAAAAATCGGTAATGACAGCCGACATCAGAACTGCAACTTCTGAGACTCCAAACGTGAGGTCATTCTTGGAAAAAAGCCAAATGAGAGGTCACATTGCCTCTTTCTAAATCAATACACCCAGGCCCTATGTCTAAGTCCCTTAAAAAATACACATCCTGGCAATGTAAAGTTCTACCATCATTTTAACAGAATTAATATCAATGTTATTGTAAAGAATATAAATTATGAGGGAACAAGAGTTATTATTATCAGTGACCTTGGACTATACTTTCTCAAGGAATGGATACGGTATCATCCGTCCTTGCGCGCGAAGCACAAAGGTCAGTAATGTTTTACATAGGAATATGTTAATAACCCAGATACAATGCAAATTGGGTACGTCACCTCTACATATGCATAAATGAATAAAAGTTAAGAAAGAACGAGTGAGATCGCCCTTGCTTAGGCACGGTTCCCTACATCTTCCCTACTTTATGACAACGCGACCTGAGTGGTCCAAACAAAATATCACAAATTTAGAGTGAAAAGGAATGATCCGACTTACATATATTAACATATAGTTTCCAATACTTCTGTACCTCTAGCAACATGTCTCAAATCAATTCTCTTAAAATATAGTTTTAAAAACTACATACAAACAAGAAATGGTACAAATTAAGGTTTGTAAACAGTAACCATGGGAGCTGGCATACATGGTATAAATGAACTTCATGGAAGACATACTACAATTAATCCAGATCACCTAGCCTACACATTCCTTTCTGTAAGTGCAGACAGGTCAATACACATCTTTTAAGCAACAGAACAGCTGCACCCAGATATTGGACAAAACAGTAGTCCTTCCAACATCCATTCACAGTGACTTTTATCATTTTGTGTATGGACTGTGGATGGGGAACGGTCCCCGTTGTGAATCGTGAGCATTGAAGTACATGTAAATATTACCCTCTCTGTACCTATCTGACTGACTGACTAACCGACTGGATGACTCACTTGTGCTTAGACTACTTGTAGACTGGGACCCACTTTACTAGGTTTGTATCACTCTTAAAAGGTAGAGTATAGCATTGCAGTGCAGCTAACTGAAAAGTAACTAACAAAATTATTGAAAATGAATAAAACTGGTGCAAACTTCTCATTGACTGGATTGAAATTATTGTTCAATAGCTTGGTCTTTGTTCAAAGATAGCAATGGCACTAAACCCCCAGTGAAATTATCCTTTCTGGCATGCTGTCATTTTGAAGAAACCAATAAAAGAATGTTATTACCAAAGATGCGTCTAAAGACGCCCATTTAGAAATTTCCGCTAGTAGTAGGCCTAATTTGTTTTTAATTTGGCAAGGCCGTGGCCGAGTTCGGGCGGTCTGTTCTTGACACGGGTATTATTGTTCTCGCGCTCGAACGGCGGGAACACGACCCACGAACATAGCACTCGGAACATGATCACACACCACCTATCCGTCAGGATTTTGCACCGCCCGAACTCGGCCAGTGAATGGTGCGCGCAAGCGTTGACACGACGCACACGCGTGCACATTCATGTACCCTAACGTGGCGCACTTTGATTTTTGCCTGTAGCACCTGTAAAAGTTTAAACTAGAGTTTTAAGCTAGAGTAAAAGTTTTAACTGAAATTTCACAGAAAGTGAAATTTCATCAAGTTCTAAACACTTCCGTTCATAAATCACGAGTTTATCTACCTGTTACAAAGTTAGAAGAAAAAATTATTTCGGCGTGATTTTCCGATTTTATTTCGATGTGCATAGTGATCTCTTTGAAAATGTCCCCCAAAAATATAAAATAATTTGCTGACAAACTTCTAGTTGGGTTTGTAAGTAGAGATAATAATTGTTTATCAGAATTTATCAACTTTAGAGAAATTCTTAAATGTTGATTTGGAATTGCGCCATGTTGGGGAACCGTCAGCCGATTTGTGCCCAATTTCCGAACACCACCGGTTTTAAATTTCGGATTAAATTTCATGAAACTGAAATTGTTCACAGAGGTTAAATAGCAAGCATTAATAAGTTAAATGTACCACTATTTCACAATTAATTTGAGGTCTGTCAACAAAGGAGTTTGGCAACACTGATGTGGAAAGTCGGGGTAAATGTCGAAGTGCGCCACGTTAGGGAACACCATTATGCCAGTTCGGTATTCCAACTGCGCATGCACACAATGATATGGGTCACGGGTCATTAGGGATCATGAATCGATAGGGCATCGAAGGCTTATGAACGCGCAGGGAGACGGGCGCCCTATGCTTGCCTGTTAATTACGAGCAGAACGGTTTGCGTGACATTACGTAACACATCGCGTAATAACATCATGTCAGCGATTTTATCTCGAATGACATTTGCCCTAGCCTATAGTCAAGGCCACGCGGCTATCCGGACACGTGACGCACCCCGAATTATGGCACGTACAAAGACTAAAGCACCAGCAGCGAAGCCGCGAGGGCCTTTACCATCTCGTTGAACAAATCACTTATTCATTTATTCAAGTAATTTAAATCAGGTAATATAAACCAAACATCTAACGGTAGTTTGCAGTCCGGTTACCAGCGACAGACGACGGCTGATTTACGATACACTTTGAACGGTCCATGCATTCTCCACTCGGCTTCGCCTTCTCGCGGACCGTGCAATTGTGCATCATCAAACAGCCGCCGTGCCGCTAGCTTGATACCCGGCCAAATAAGGGATGGTCAGCCTAATCCTTATTGTTTTGGTCTCGCAACCACAACCAACTGCTCTCATTATTTTGTACATAATTCAGTCAATGTATTGTACACAACCGGAGTTGCACCCAAATTCCGGCTTGATAGTAGTATCATTCTGCGTATAAGTACCCTTTGCCGTATACACATTATATCCAGTCTTCGGTGAGTGTTTACTTGAATAAATTGAATGAAAGTATCGGCCCTAAAACTGAATTCCTCTTAAGTCAGGGACTTCGTTCCAGCTGTGCTGTCGAGTCTCCATGCCATGAGCTCACAGAACTGGACAATTTCAAGCTACATGTAGGCCCCCCTACTGGTTTCACAAAAACAACGCTTTTACTGAAACACATGGGGCAGGTTCACGACATTCACCCGGCCTTCAAACTACCTTTGTTTGCATGGCATTGTTGGGGTTGAAATGTTCCCGGTTTATTTTCGAGATATGTTCAGAATCTAAGCTTTTCAGGACTAAATCTTCAACGACACTGTTGCTGCGGAAGTCGCCGGTCATCTTGCTTTGCTACGATTTCTGTTGAGCGCGTGTGACGTCATATCGTTAGTAATTCTACATTTTCATTGGTCAATATTCACAACGGTAAACCGGATAAACCAAATCTCATAGAAGATTTTGGAATACGATTCCACTGCCAAGCAACATTTTGATGCAACATAATGGTTGCTCAAGCTTGAGCTTGAACGTAAAACGATGTGTGACCGGCCAGACTTAAATTCCTGTAATTATGCTGCCAGGTCCCGTCTGTAAAAAGTTTCTTTGTCTATGTCTTATATTTTTAACATAAACGAGCGATGCGAAAGTTGTCGAAGCATTACGAGCGCCCTCTTGTGTTTACTGAGCATACTGAGTTGCGTAACTAGTTTGCATCAACCTCGTCCCCAGTGCTTACTTTATTTCCAACGTTGTTTCCAATAGTAAACCCTGGATAGGAAAATTCCTTCCTGCATCCTGATTCGATACGGCAATTGGCTAGAAATGGATTTATATCGTGTATTTGGTGTTGTTATTCACAACGTGCAGTACGTGTTTTCGCGATCATTCGTCCACGCCTTCTCGAAAATATCAATTTCCTTTCCAGTTTGTTAATATTAATATGAAATGTGATACTGCATGTTGTCTCGTTAAGATCGTAACAGTTTAATTAAAATGAAATCATGTTTTCGTAACTCACGCCATGCTCGCGCTGCGACGAATTGATTCTGTTTTTACCCCAGCCACTGCATACAAAAACAAACGCAAATGTAACGCACAGGCATGCACCAGACTACTCCTAATTTGCATACGTGTTCAAAAATCTTGCACATGCAAATGATCCAATACCAGGGTGAGAGAGCAGGTAGTGGTGGGCGCGTACTGCTCGAAACCCTGGGGACGAGGTTGAGTTTGCATATTCGCTCGTACCCCCCGCCCTGCAAACAGGACGCTGGGATACTCTGATGAATTCAAGCTCTGATTGGTTGGATTTTGCGTGACCAGTGACCTGCGCGTCATCAAGGTCATGACTCTGCACGGTTTGAAACAACTGATTCATTACTCTTTTATTCCAGTTAAGAGATTTTTTTCTCGTTGAAAAGTGTAATAATGTAGAAAATTCTGTAATACTTATGGGTTGTAAGGGCTCCGTTTTAGACTGAGAGCTGGATGGTGTTTAATCAAAATTTTGGGAACAAATCTCCCGATTGTCTTAAAGCATAGTGTCATCGACCCTGATGACAGAATGGCCAGTCTTAATTAGTTTCGCTAGATCAAAGGCCCATTGGCGCCTTGCAATATGAGGCCAAGTTTGCATTTAATCAAAATGTTGAGAACAAGAACAAAACCAGTATCATTTGATAGCTTGGAACTTGCAGATTATGGAAATATAACTTAAGAGCGATTTTACAACAGACAAATTAACTTAAGAGCGGCCCGCAAAGCGCGGAGGGTGGGCGTGGCCGTCACCCCCTCTTTTTCGTTTTCGCTGATACCGTTGCAACGCAACGGTAGAAGAGAAAATGAAACAAGTTTGCATTGATGCCTTGGCACTTGTGGAACATGAAAATATTACTTATGAGGGCTTTAGGTCGGACTAATTACCTTAAGACTGGCCCGAAAAGCCAGAAAGGGGCGGGGCCTCAACCCCCCTCCGTGTACATTTTGGCTCCTATCGTCGCAAAGCATTTCTTAAATCTTGCCAATTTTCTTTGACAGTTGTTCAGATGCCTTGCGGTTATTTTGACACCAGGTTTATGGAAATGTGGCATACCTTCATCACAAAATGTCCAAATGTTAACTTTTCCCACTGAAAAGTACATGAACATGAAAGCGTGCATCTGAGTGCCGACTAACAGATCGAATAGAAGCTGTGCAAATGCACTTCAAATTAAAAATGGGAAATTGAAACAATTTTTTGTTTATGCCTTGGCACATGTGGAACATGAAAATATAACTTAGGCCCAAAAAAAAAAAGTCTCTGGTTTCTGGTATGGAGCTTGCCCAAAAAGTGGTGCGGCGACGCGGCTTTTTTTTTTTTTTACCTGATTTTTTTGCTTCAAATGTCGGCTGAAGACTGCAAATGGTGCCCGACTAAACTTAGTGCAAATATATGGCAGTCCAGAGAGGCCACATAAAGCTTATTCTCGGATAACCCAATCTAAAAACACGTTAAAAATGTGCAGCAGCATGATTCCAGTCAAACCAGTGAGTTTGGCGGTTTTGAGACATCATCTTTCATTGAATTTTTTTTTCCATTTTGCCGACGCGCATGGCAACGGCGACGCGCGCGCATACCAGAAACCGGAACTTTTTTTGGGGGGGGGCCTTAGGATGCAGCCTCATACAAGCAACCTGTCGGCTGGCTCCTTAGGCCGAATAAAAAAAAAACATGTTTCTCGTCCGGGTGTTTGAAAAAAAAAGGAGGAAGTGGGGCTTTTTATTTTTTGTCATGTTTTATTTTCAATGAAATAATTTTTTTCAAATGAATAACATAATATAATACATTTGCGGGGTGAATATACAAGAGAGGTCACCCACTGAAAAAAGGCGCTCTCTCTTGCCCACAATATTTCAAAAAGGCGTATATGGACCTTATAGGTAGCAGTCATCAAGGCAGTACATTTGTCTTGCTGTGACATACCAGAAATAAACCTTTTAAGCACTCATTGTTACTGAATTAAAATAACGAAGGATGCCCTATAAGATGGCCGCTATACGCATAAAGTCTACCCATGAGGTCTAAGAAATACGAAGGCTGCTCAAGTTTAAGGAATAAGTCAATCTGGCACGAGAGGTCATCATGGCCTACGTCAAAGTGAAAATGCACAAAACGCTGCTCCGTCCCATAAATTCAAAACTTTTATTTTTCGATTCATTGACATTCAACGGTTGTATTCAAAAATGCTATCAAAAGCTTGGAAAACACAACGACTATCCTCTATCAATAGAATTTCTGTAGAAATATAACCATGCAGTTTTTCTAGTATATATTTTCCTGCTCAGTCTTGCAATTGACTTTGTATTTCGTTAATCTTTCAGAAATTTGAGATAATTAACACACTGTTATAATGCAACTCAAAAAAATTATAATATACACGACTACATGTAATTGTCGCACAGATTTTTCATATTATTCAGGGAATTATTGTAATTAAGGGAATTATTGTTGTTAATGTATTTTTACTCTGTTGGACTGTTTTTAATCAAATTTGGTATACTACTTTTAATTGGATAGTTGTATTTTTGGGAGACAGGTGTTTTTACCAATTAATCTGAATAAATAAAGTATTATTCCATCCTGTAGCTCATTGTCTCTGTCCTTTGCCAGATTCATGCTATTGTGTCTCATTCAGTGCACACAGGTCACTGGAGTTCGTTTCATTCCCTTTAACGCGTTTCTATCATTCCGTTCCCCCTGTGAGCGTCCTTCGTTTGTCTTCTAAGGCCAAAAAAAAGTCTCCGGTTTCTGGTATGGAGCGTGCCCAAAAAGTGGTGTGGCGACGCGGCTTTTTTTCTTTTTTTTTACCTGATTTTTTTGCTTCAATTAAATGTCGGCTGATGACTGCAAATGGTGCCCGACTAAACTTAGTGCAAATATATGGCAGTCCAGAGAGGCCACATAAAGCTTATTCTCGACCATAACCCAATCTAAAAACACGTTAAAATAGTGCAGCAGCATGATTCCAGTCAAACCAGTGAGTTTGGCGGTTTTGAGACATCATCTTTCATTGAAAAAAAAACTTTTTCATTTTGCCGACGCGCATGGCTACGGTGACGCGCGCGCATACCAGAAACCGGAGACTTTTTTTTTTGGCCTTAAGAGTGATTTTTGGTCAGACTACTTAACTTAAGAGCGATGCGAAGAGCGCGGAGGGGGCGGGGCCGTAAACCCCCTCCATGTACATTTTAGCTCCTATCGTCGCAATGCAATTTTCAATTCTGCCAAGTTTCTCCGATAGTTGTTCTGATGTCTTGCAGTTATTGTGACACCATGTTTATGGCAATAGGGCATACTTTCGTCACAAAATGTCCAAATATCAAAACAGGTATAGGCTTAAATGCTAACTTTTCCATTACATAGAGCATGCATAACGTACATCAGAGGGCGCATGCATATGAGAGTGCCGACTTTAACTGACCACTATGACAAAACGTTTTAACAGGTTGAATTGAAACTTCACAGATGTACTACATATATTCTCTGTCCATTAAAATAATTACCGATGTGGGAAAGAGCCTTTTAGAACTCTGTTGCCCTTAGCTGGGGGCAGGTCAATTACTTTGTAAATACCTTAGTTAAATGAAATAAGGTTTTGCCCTTCACCGACGTTTAAAACACTGTATACTCAGTGTGTTACCTCCCGAGTGAAAGATGGAAAAAATCACTCGGGTGGGACTCGAACCCAAGACGAGTCCCACCCGAGTGATTTTTTCCATCTTTCACTCGGGAGGTAACACACTGAGTATACAGTGTTTTAAACGTCGGTGAAGGGCAAAACCTAATTTGATTTATATCACCCTGACGCAAAATTCCATCTTATAATACCTTAGTTAACTTCTCGCTAGTATAATTTTTATTCTTCAAAATGCAACATTTTTCGTGACTGGATGGAAGGCTGTGGACCGAGATGCCAAATTCAAAGCTTGGTGTGAGATAGCGCTGTAGCAGCAAAGGCATGAGCATATGGTTTTGCTTGATGGGGAGGGGGCGTGCCGCCGGGAAAATTTTTGACAAAAATTAATGAGATGAATTTCTAGCTATTGCAGTGCATTAGGACGCAGTGTTTAAATTCAAAGCAACAGATTGTGACTGATTTATGATCTTTGTACGGAATCAAAGTAGCCCAACCATGAAACATTATTTCTCGTTCGCGATATAAACCAGCCACATTTTGTAACCCTTTTACCAAACTCACTGGTGCACTGTTGTAATGTTTGTCCGGCTTGCCTCTTCAAATTCTATTTTGTTGCGCCTGCGTCGGCATAAAACAGGGGACATGGGGATCAGATGCTCTAAAAGAAAAAAAAAGTCTCTGGATCTGAATTCATGACATCGTGTATAGAACAATATAGTTAAAAACAAGTTCTATTCATTATTTAGACTTGGGACATGAACAGTTGGCATTTTAAAGTGATAGTGGAAAATGGGTACATAAAGTTCGTTGACCTTTAAAGCTTCACCATGGGTCAGATATGAACTTTCCCTATTTGAAACTTCATGTAATGGCAAGAATTCACATCGAGAGTTTAGATATGAGTTGAGGAAAAGAAGGGTTTGAATAATACATCTTTAAAATATCAATACACAGGGTATACACAGTTAATAGACCTTTCGAAAGTCACCAGAGGGCAAATGTGAAATTTTCTCACATCCGATTATTATATTCACTGTATGAAGAACCAACGTGTGAAGTTGTATGCTTTTATAAGCTCAAAGTGCACAACTGGTTACGATATTTGACATTAACAGCCCCGTCAGCCCACCCAGCCCACCAACTGCCCCTTAAGATTCAATTCAATATCTAGCTTCAAACCCGAATACTGATACATGTATGTACAATGTACTATATAATTGTTTTGTTTTGTTTCAATTCCCCAGCTACTGCTATCTGTGCTTTCGCATAATTACCCATTATTTTAAGCAAACGTTAATATATGTAATGAAAGGACTCCCGAATATCTGTCGTACATCTGTAAAGTCTCAATTCAACCTGTTAAAATATTTTGGTGTCATGATTATTTAAAGTCGACACTCTCATGCGCCCTCCGATGTACGTTATAAGCTTACATGCTCCATGTAATGGAAAGTTAACATTTAAGCCGCGCCTGTACCTGTTTTGATATTTGGACTTTTTGTGACGAAGGTATGCCCTATTTTCATAACCTTGGTGTCAAAATAACTGCAAGACATCAGGACAACTGTCAGAGAAACTTGGCAGAATTTAAAAATTGCATTGCGACGATAGGAGCTAAAATGTACATGGATGGGGTTTACGGCCCCGCCCCCTCCGCGCTCTTCGCACCGCTCTGATGTTAATTAGTCTGACCAAAAATCACTCTTAAGTTATGTCTTCATGTTACACGTGTGCCAAGGCATAAATAAGAATTGTTTCGTTCTTAATTTAAAGTACATTTGCACAGCTTCTATTTGATCTGTAAGTCGGCACTCTGATGCACGCTTTCAAGTGCATGTACTTTTCAATGGGAAAAGTTAACATTTGGACATTTTGTGATAAAGGTATGCCACATTTCCATAAACCTGGTGTCAAAATAACCGTAAGGCATCTGAACAACTGTCAAAGAAAATTGGCAAGATTTAAGAGATGCTTTGCGATGATAGGAGCCAAAATGTACACGGAGGGGGGTTGAGGCCCTGCCCTTTTCTGGCTTTTCGCGCCGGTCTTAAGGTAATTAGTCCGACCTAAAAGCCCTCTTAAGTAATATTTTCATGTTCCACAAGTGCCAAGGCATCAATACAATCTCGTTTCATTTTCTCCTCTAACATTGCGTTGCAACGGTATCAGTGAAAAGGAAAAAGAGGGGGTGACGGCCACGCCCACCCTCCGCGCTTTTCGGGCCGCTCTTAAGTTAATTAGTCTGATCTAAAATCGCCCTTAAGTTATATTTCCATAACCTGCAAGTTCCAAGCTATCAAATGATACTGGTTTTGTTCTTGTTCTCAAAATTGTGATTTAATGCGAAATTGGCCTCATTTGGCATGGCGCCAATGGGCCTTTGTCTGATCTAGCGAAACCTAAGACTGGCCATTCTGTCATCAGGGTCGATGACACTATGCTTTAAGACAATCAGGGGATTTGTTCCCAAAATTTTGATTAAACACTATCTAGCTCTCAGTCTATTTCGAATCACGAACGGTCGGATGGCATTATGCGACGCTCAAAATTTTGCCCACATGGTCCGCAATGAAACAGAAATCACATATGGTATGGAACGTGCGCGCGCATTTTTATGAGAAGTTTTCGAATAGCATTTGCACACATTGTCTAACTGCGGTCTTGAACAGCTGCAGCCAAATGCTTTATACATAGGCCAAAAGGTCATAGGCCACTTCGTTCACAAGATTCTGTGAAGCTCATCAGAGTACCCCAGCGTCCTGTTTGCAGGGCGGGGGTACGAGCGAAATTTGCATTCGGCATGCAGTGCGAAAAAAACTTCCTTGCAGTATTTCAAAAGCATAAGGATTGGGATGCACATTCCTTGAGTTTTTTGTTAGTTTTCTTGGCGAGAGTAAGCAAGCATGGGTAGGTCACTTGACTGCTTGTCATCGCTGCAGCCAGCCACACCTTATCATTGCAAACCAGCCATGGGCGTCGCCAGAATTTTAGGGGGGAAAACATATTTTTGCAAAAAAAATGCCTGTATTTCTCAACACATTCTCGATTTATCAGTTTTAGAGGGAGGCAGGGACATTCCCCCCCCCCCCACCCAATAAATTTACACCACTTTGACTTCGCTCCTCTTTTTCTTTTCTTTTTTCTTGCCCCCCCCCCCCCCGCGACGTCCATGGAGCCCGCTTTATTGTATTTTGCTGCGTTTTGCCATGGTTAGCACGCCTCATGTACATACACACATCGTATACATGCATACATGTAGTTTGCCCAAACACGGTGAGGCCATGGTGAGGCATAGGCACGCAGGCCGCAACTGCTCCGATGAGTGTTTCAACGTTACAGAGAAGTCCAATAGTTTTCATACATTTAAAAGGAGTAGAAAGTTGCACAAAAGTGTTCCTAAGAAAAATTCATCTCATGGACCCTTTAATAATAGTGCTTGATACATGGTGCTTTGCACACATAATGTACCCACCGAGAAAATCGTTGACGCACTCTACAAACTCAAAGATGATGCCCAGTGCCCAAGTGTCGGCATCGAACTCGTCTCTTATGGGTACGAGGAGAATACCCAGGGACTTGATGATCGTAGGCTGCAGGAACCATTGCAGAAAGACGGCGATAGTTGCCAGAATGCCGGCCAGGGTCGACCGACTGCAGCCGCTCATCGTGTTTGTTTGTATGTACTGGGTGGGGAGAAGCACTTTACACCGTCAAGCACCACCGCCGCCACGATCAGTCATCCAGTAATGCTAAAGCTGAAAATATTTATTGAGAACCAGGCGTTGAGAGGTGGAGAATTGGCAGTACAATTGAATTGTTTCTGTCCATCACGCCCCCTGAACTTTTGACTTTGCACGTAACTTAATTTATACAATAAACAACGTGTGGCGTTCTTAAGTTTCAAGTGTATTAACGTGTAAATTGTACTTAAGATTATTTTTTGACCGGGGTCATTTATAATCCTCTGAACTTTTAATAACAATAGTTTATTCAGGCATTCATTATAACACACAAGATAAACACATAAAAACTAAGTTCACATACAAGTACTTTCAGAGAATCATTTTTATTTTTTTAAAGCTACTACAATTATTACATGACATCAGCAACAAACAAATGACAAGACGGGACAAAAACAGTGAAGGGCTACGAAACCGTCGTCCCCTACCACAGGCTCCCATAAGAAGCACATGTAAATAAGGCGTGACGTCATCAGTACAGAGGATTATTTGGTATAAATGTTAAAATATCGTTCCTATACAACTAAGCAGAACCGAGCACGTTAGCTGAGTGGGGCTGCATTGGCGCACGGAGCACATACAAAACAGAGACGCGCGTATTGACAACTGCAGTACAAAATGATTGTACATGCAGTCCGACTGTCAATTGTAATGCCATAGAAAAAGTGGTGTCATGTACATGTAAATACATGTACAATGGACAGTCAGTCTTGCAATGCTGATGACAAGGGTTTGCTATATTTTATTTGAGCAACAGGACAAAGATGCCATTGTATTTGACTCACCATACATGGGTGGCTGGTGCGTTTAATAGGCGCTCGCCTGTTCGGTTCCCGGCTGTGGACCATAATTGTTAGTAGTGCGTTGGTTCTCTCCTGATCCTGTGCAATGAGGGGTTTTCTCCGCGCCCTCCGGTTTTCCTAGTCTGAGTATCACCCGTTATCCACGGAACCGAGTCTTGTATAACGTCTGATATGTCTAGACATGCAGATATCCACCGCCCGGCGGAAAAGTTTCATGGCTAAAGTAGCCTTGGTCAATGCTCTCGTCGTTATTCGTCCCGAACGCGGCTAATCGTCGGCATATATCCTCACGCGCTATGCATGTAAAAATACAGCGCGAACAGCGACCTCATGCGGCCACTATTTTTTTATGCAAATCAGTTGAGGACAATCTCGAGCCTTGGTTCAATCGTCGGCAAAAGCTTATGTTTTTCTTTATTTTGCGCTGGATTTCTAGCGCACGACCTCGTATGCGAATACAGATAAGTGTAGGCGGGGCTAATATGTGGAGTGTCCAATCACACCTTGGTAAATCCGGACGTCATCAAATTATTTGCAGCTATTCGCCTTTTGCGGACGTAACAGGAACCACAGTTTTTGTGCATTGGTGCCGTGTGCAGAGACACACAACGTGTACGTGTATGGATTATGTACGGTGCCACGTTTCACTATGCAAGTTTCCACGCAACGATCGACCAATAAGAAAACGACATTTAAGGTCAGCTAAGGCTATTAACATAATGAGCACCACCCCCAAAACCTCACATGGACGATTGAACCAAGGCGCTAGATTGGGTCCAACTGATTTGCATAAAAATAGTGGCCGCGTGAGGTCGCTGTTCGCGCTGTATTTTTAATGCACTGCATGCATAGACATTATGACTGCATGCATAGCGCTAGCGAAGATATCGTTTACCGCGTTACGGCCGGATGAATAGCGCCTTGACCAAGGCAAGTCTTTATATAGAGATCAGTGATTCAGCCGCGCATTTACCAAAAGTCAAAAAATCTATAGAACATTCGGCAATAGATAATTTCATAATTTTTCACAATAAATGGCACATTACAATATTTTCACGCCATATCAAAATACACAACATAAGCAACCGTTTCATCAACAATTTTGGAAATGTTGATGCAATAATTTAATTAATTTGCTGTATAATCGGAAACATCACATTCCGTGTTATTTTTCAAAGCTTTTACAGTAAATGCATCATTTAAAACAAAGTGTACCGCACATTTCAAAAAATCACAATTTCACTTTATTATCTACGACATCATGTTTACTGGGCACAATTAATTTTGGTATGGGTTGCAGCCGAATACTAATTAGTGCCTAATTAGCCCGTTAAAGACTATTGAAATGCATTCTTTGTAACTGCGTTCATCACTGCCTACTTTTGTACCGCACATGTATTTAAAAACCCACAATTGCATTTCATAATCTACGAGATAATGTTACTGGGCACAAATTAATTTTTGTATGGGCTTCAGCCGAACACTAATTAGTGCCTAATTAGTCTGTTAAAGTGACCCCATGTTCACTATTGTAACCATGTACTATTGTAACCCACTAGGCAGTGATATACGCAGCAGAAATGAACACATTATTACAATAGTACAGTGAACATGGGGTCACTTTAACGGGCTAATTAGGCACTAATTGGTGTTCAGCTGAAGCTTATACCAAAATTAAGTGAGCCCAGTAACATTATCTCGTAGATTATGACATAAAATTGTGAGTTTTTGACAACATGTGCGGTATACTTTGTTTAAATAGGCAGTGATATACGCAGTTAAAAAGAATGCATTTTAATAGTTGTAGCGGCAAGTTGTGAAATTTAGTTTGGGTTTAATCATAGTTGTTATTTCAAAGTGTTTTCTAAACTTTAATTCATGATCACGCATACCTTTGATTGGAAATAAGTTTGTTGCGGTAAAACTGTTCATTAATCGTTCCCTTACTTTTGTAATAGCGCCCTCTTGTGATATGGTGCATTTTGTAAGGTCAAAGTTTAAACTCCTCATGATTCCGATGATTCGTAAATAAGGCCAAAAAAAAAAGTCTCCGGTTTCTGGTATGGAGCTTGTCCAAAAAGTGGTGCGGCGACGCGGCTTTTTTTTTTTTTTTACCCGACTTTTTTTTTTTTTACCCGACTTTTTTGCTTCAAATGTCGGCTGATAACTGCAAATGGTGCCCGACTAAATTTAGTGCAAATATATGGGAGTCCAGAGAGGCCACATAAAGCTTATTCTCGATCATAACCCCATCTAAAAACACGTTGAAATTGCGCAGCAGCAGAATTCCAGTCAAACCAGTGAGTTTGGCGGTTTTGAGACATCATCTTTCATTGAAAAAAAAACTTTTTCATTTTGCCGACGCGCATGGCTACGGCGACGCGCGCGCATACCAGAAACCGGAGACTTTTTTTTTTTTGGCCTAATGGACATGTATCAAATTCATCTCCCCAAATAAATGTAAAATTATCAGGTTTTCTAAGTCCCAAATGTTGTAGTTTCGGATCCAACACAATCGGTAAGCCTTGTTGATTTATTCATGCTTATAATTTATCGTATTCTGAGTGATTTATTAAGATTATTGGCAGCTTTTCAAAGTGAAGATTTATATGTTTTGGGTGTGTTTACTTACACGTACAGGGATAATATTATGTACGCACTATATGTCAAGTGAAGGCTCAAGCTCAGTCGCATATATTTGACTAATTAATCTAAACGGTTTATTATGTTTTTCTGTAATTGTTAATACTAAAGTTAAGTATTGTAATTTGTGTAATTACAGTGAACCACCACCGGAGTAAAACACTTGTGTAGCAAATGTTGTTTGCAAGGCTACAATAGTGAAGTAAAAAAAAAGGGTCACTTGAACGGGCTTATCAGTCACTAATTGAAAAATAATTGAAAAGAATTAGGCACAAATTACTGTTGGGCTGAAGCCTATACCAAAAGTAAGTGAGCTCAGTAACATTTTCCCGTAGATTTTGAAATGAAATTGCGATTTTTGACATGTGTAGTACACTTTGTTTCGAATGATGCATTTACTTTGCAACATCTACTTAAAAGCGTTGAAAAATAACACGAAATGTGATGATTTCCATTTGCAGCTTATTTAATAGTAATTATTGCATCAAAATTGTGACCTGCCATAGCATAATGAGGAATAACCCCACACTTGACTTTTCACTTTATATACATCATGTTAACGCGCAAATCATAGGATTTTCCAATGTTACCAAATTTATTTATGTCACTCTGAATTTATTCCAAAGATATGACGCAGGAACGTCAACAGTGTCATGTCAAGTTTCGCAAACCTTATTTCGAGAAAAACGGCTTTGAAAAAAAGACACGCATTGCGCCGCCAAGGGGAGTGGAAAACGTTTTTCAGTTTTCCCCTTTTTGGAGGAATTTTTTTCCGAACAAAATTGCTTGGTGTGAATCTTGGATACCTTGGATAAATCTAATATACAAAACAATCATTGTCGACTTTGACATGATTTTTCTAGTCTATCCGACTTCATGCGTCATTTACTCAAAACAAGGTTTGGGGGACATTCCTCATTTTGCTTCAGTAGGTTGATGCAGCGGTTGGTTATGTTGTGCATTTTGATATGGCGTGAAAACATTGTTATTTGTCGTTTGTTATTCAAAATTCATTGAATTAATGAAGTTATCTTTCTGGAAAATACATCACCTTTTTGCCGCATGTATTTTTGTGACTTTTGGTGAATGCGCGGCTGAATCTATGGGTAGCTGAATAGGCGACCAAAAATCCGGCCGAATCAGTTTCAAGCTCACACACACACCCACACCCCCACCCATACATAGGCATAGAAGTTGGGTACTTCCTTTGTTCTCGTGTACTAAAATTTTGCAACGTCGCACACTTAATATGTCAAAATGCCCTTATTTTAACCATAGTTAATTTCCTGGGCTGAAATTCGGACTTAATATCCCTTTTCTAAAACTCTTCTATTTGCGACATATCAACCCACCTTGGAAATTCTTAGTTTTTGAGTAAAATCCATATATCTTTTTCGTGAAAAAAACGTGTGGGGTACCAAAACGGGGGGTGGGGGGTTGGGGCTGCCCGATAGTCCGAAGGTCCGATAGTCGGAAGGTTCTTTAGTCCGAAGGTTCGATAGTCCGAATGCACAAAATGTCCATAAGAGGGGGTTCGTTAGTCCGAAAATGAAATAAGGTTCGTTAATCCGAACATTTGATGCAATAGTCCGAAGGTTCATTAATCCGAAGGTTCATTAGTTCGAAGGTTCATTTATCCGACGGTTCGATAGTCCGAATTTAGAATAAGGTTAATCAGTCTTAAGGTTCATTAGGTACGTTTCTTAATTCCCGAACGAAAACCTAAAATGACCCTAAGGCTACGTTCAGCGCTGTAACCGTGGATCTGATTGGTTATGCCGGAGTATGCCACCATGGGCAGCACTGATCTGGGGACGTAGGACGAGAGCAGCGAACCTAACGATTGCGGCCTCCCTGTGATTGGCTGTGACTATGCACCGTATAAGAACATTAACATGATAATGATCCCAGTTCACTGAGCGACTCGTGATTGACGGACGCGCGTGCCTTTTGGCTGAGACGTGATGGTATGGTTGACCAGACATCGCGTCTACATGGCATACATTGATTGGCAGCAGCGTATCCAGCTTTTGATGTGGGGGGGGGGGGGCAACTGCACATCCGCGCCGAAATGTAGCCATGTTTCTTTTCTCCAAACACTTGCCCTGACACTGACCATTGGTCATTTTTATTGGGGGTAAAAATTTTTGAAAAGGGCACTTGCACATCCGTTGTGAAATGTAGACAGGTTTTTTTCTCCGGACACTTGGCCTCCGTCAAATCAAATCAAAAAGCGTGGAGGAGGGCGGGGGGGGGGGGGCTGGGCCCCTTCTGTCGATGGGGGCACTGTTCAAAACCGACAATTATGCACACAAAGGGCCAATATATGGTGCTCTTCAGGGCGATACAATGCGAGATTCTGAAAAAGGCATCCAAAACGGCAAAGGCCACAAAAAAGGGAACCACTTTTTTTTTAAAAGACACTTCTTTTTTAAAAAGGGCACTTGTTCAGAAAAAAAGGGCACTCCTTACAAATAAAAACTAATAAACCACGCGGGGTGATTTCAGTACCAAAAGGGGTGGTCCTCAGAGGATGTTTGATGTTTAGGCCTAAACTAAATTACAACCGTCGTTTTGTTGTTTATCGTTGGAACACGCTTTTAAATACGATACTAAGCTTAATTATATTGAGAAACAGGCCATATCATGTCTTCGAAGCTAGGTTGAGCTATGTCATGACGTAAACAAACTGTCCTAAATTCCCCCATTTACAACCCTTCCAAATACGAGTATGGCAGGTGCAGATCCAGGGGGGTGCCGATATACCCCCCCCCCCTGCGAAAAATGCTGGATCCACCCCTGTATGGGTATTGTTTTTTGTGGCCCTTGTTGATGTAAGGTGTTGCACACAAACATGATGGTATGGTTTGTAAAATGTTCAAGTCCACCCATACTCGTATTTTTGTCCGACAGAAGTCGGTGGTCGGCGTTTCGTTGTGATTGACATTAATTATGCATTTTGTGGTATAACTCATCCCTGGATTATTTCAAAAACGTTGTATGGCCTGTGTATCAACATAATGAAGCTAAGTTTTCCAAACAGCTGCGTCTTAAAATACAAATTTACCTTAAAACCACTACTTTTGGAATTTGTGTTTTTTTTAATTGCCCCCCCCCCCCTCCTACGGTTTTCGGGTGGGGTGATCCTGTGTGCTCTACGTATTACATAATGATCATGCATCTATCAACTTCAAGCCAAATACCAATGTAAGATATCAAAACTGTCATCGGTAAACATGCGTTTTTAATATTTTTTTCCCTTTCAAAGGTATATTCCAAAATTTGGTTATTTTTGAATGTTGTATTCTATTTTCATGTTTGTTTTGGTTGATTGACGTTTTACATAATTACAGCACATTATCTGCGTAGAGGGTTCAATACCTGAACGAAATGCTGCGCTTTTCAAATGCGGTAAACCAACAGGTGCGAACGAAACTATCATTGCTTTAACGCTGTGAGATATTTCTATAGAATTAGGGTGGAGCGGTGGGCCTTCCTTCTATTGTCTGTGTTGTGACAGTGTGCCCCGGCCAATAAATTGAAAAGGCCGTAGCGTAAGTTATTCATTCAAGGTATTAGTCTCTTTATAATGTGCCCGCCTCCTATTCATAACCCGAACGTAAAAGGAACTTATAGCTATGCCACGTGACAGGGAATTGGGCAATCACTGAGAAGATAACAAACGTGCATGGACGTACATGTTACGTCCTTAGTATAGGGGCAATTAAGAAACGTACCTATAAGTCCGAAAAGAAAATAGTCCGAAGGTTCATTATTCCGAATTGACAATAAGGTTCGATAGTCCGAAAAGACTATAAGGTCCGATAGTCCGAATCGACAATAAGGTCCGATAGTCCGAATCGACAATAAGGTCCGATAGTCCGAATCGACAATAAGGTCCGATAGTCCGAATCAACGGTAAGGTCCAATAGTCCGAAATGTCATACTGAAGAACCGTATTGCCCATTCGGACTGTCGAACCTTATTCTCAATTTGGACTATCGAACCATTTTGTCGATTCGGACTATCGAACCCTATCGTCTATTCGGACTATCAAACCTTCGGATTAATTAACCTTATTCTATTTTCGGACTAATGGGCCCTTCGGACTATCGAACCTTCGGACTAATGACCCTTCGGACTAAAGAACCTTCGGACTATCGAACCTTCGGACTATCGGGCTGTAACCCCAAAACGGTACCCCGTAAGTCGGTGGGCATTCCTTGTGGGGTTGTGGGGTACCTCCCATTGTTCCGGTACCCCACAAGGCAGTGTTTGTACACGCACACACGCATACTGAAATTTGTATCCTTGTGGAGACATTTCTTTGTTCTCGTGTAGTAAAGTTTTCGAGTTTGAAAGTGAAGTATCAAAATGCTCTTAGTTTAATCAGAATTAATTTCCTTGGCTAAAATTTTGACTTAATATACCTTTTCTAAAACTCTTCCTTTTATGACGGATCAACCCACCGTGGAAATTCCTAGTTTTTGAGTAAAATCCATATATCTATTTCGTGGAAATCTTGTGGAGACGTATTCATCTATAGAAATTGCCCTGCGGAGACGTATACAATCTTTTGTTCCCTATTGTGTGCACGTCTCCAGAGGGCACGGTATATCAGATCACACGGACGGACAAGGCGGAAACAGTATGCCCCGCCGGCTTCGCCGGCGGGGCATAAAAAATGATCATAGGTTGAGAATTTAAAAGGACTCAGGAGGATTCCTTACAAAACAAATGGCAACATATCAAGTGTTCTAACACTTTAGTTTTGCAATATAGCATTGCGTTGGTATTGAATTGAGTCTTATGATTTTCGTTTCGGTCTTTTTGTGTTCGCAAAAAGTGCTGGGTCTGCATGTACTGAAATGCGTGTACATGTAGTTCCATTCTAACCCCCAAAATGCACACACCCTGACGTTAGCCTTCGTTGCAATCTTAAAGCCCGGTTCATACTTCACGCGAAAGCAAATGCGAAGCGAAATTCATGACGTCAACAATACGTTCGAAGCGCGTCCACCATTGTTGACGACATGAATTTCGCTTCGCACTTGCTTTCGTGTGAAGTATGAACCGGGCTACGGTTCTATATTCATACCCTGAACCCTCGGGCATTAACGCACGGGCAATGTCTGTGACGATAAGCTATTGAACGAAATACGTGGGAGTTAGTTAGACGTCTGCGTTTGAAAAGAAGAAAGGAAAATATAATCGAATTGAGGTCGCCTAAGGCTATGGAAAGAATTGTTGGTCTAGTTTTTGACGCGCCAGCAATGCCTCTTCTCTTTACATTGTTTGTTGTGTTAGCTCTACGATCAAAGGAAAGAATTCCGCAAATCTGAAAGTATAAATACCACTCCAAGGTGTTGCGTATAGTCTATCGACTGATGAGTGTTTCCACACTTATATAATACGCTAGTCAGCGTTGCATGAGGAATTATTTTCCTTGTGATAGATTTTCCATTTTCCCCACATCACGGCATCAAAACGCGCATGCGTGATTGCATGAATTCATCCTCGTTACAGGCATCAGATTGAGCACAACGCGGCACTGCCTCGCGTTAATTTATTTGTATGTTTTTAATAAAGGGGGTATTTTTTTGTAACATGTCACATTTAAAGGCATATAGCATCATTTGCTCTCCATGCATTTTGTTTGTGTCCAATAATAGCACCACTCAAAATCCAGAGAAAACTGTTGAAAAAGTAACCTATTGAAGTTTCAGCTCAGTGATTTATAGTACAATAATTTCTGGGAGAAAAAAGCAAGCACAACCTTTAATCATGGAACAAGATTTCGTCCACAGCAAACTGTATTCGCAAAAATCAGTCAGGCACTTGTTGAGGTATCCAAAAGTGACCCTGAGAGTTTCAAAGAGTGTGCCCCAAAATGAATATGGGCCCCCCCCCATAATTAAAAAGCAGAACTGAAAAGAGCGCCCTCTCCTTTTTAGCACAAAGATTGTACGTATGGTGGCGATATTACAGAACTAATGCTGATTCCGTTCACTTGATCGGGCGGATCCAAACTTCCACATCAGTGTTCTTTCTACGCAGTTCCGCTTCAACTATCGTCTTGTGTAACTGCGTCCAGGCAGAATTGTTCAGATTATCATATCGGTAAGTTTCTTGATTTTTCCACCCATTTTGTTGTCGTTGTTTATGCCAATATTTCTGTTGTGGAAATTGTCAATGTCTTGGGAATTGTCAATGTAGTGACATTTGTCCAATGCATGTCCGGGTTTGTACTCGGTGTTGAACTTGAACGTGTGTGAATTTGTACATTTTAGGGGAGGAATGCAGTATCGCTATAGCCAATGCATCCTTGTTTTTACAGGCACGTCACCTCAAATTTGGTTAACCGACCAAGAGGGGTGCGCATTCACGGGTAGAACTGGTTCCCCTTGAAGTAAAAAGTGTGTCATGCGCAGTACTGAGATTCCAAAATGTTCGGATTTGAGTGTGCGTGTCAAAGTTGACCTCTATTAGCGCCGTAAGGGAAAAGTCAACACTAATATGCAAACAATAATGAACGTAGATGTAAACATGCTATTGAAACTTGTTGCATAAATCCAGCGTTATTAAACTCTATAAAATCAGTTAGCCTAGAAGGTGCATGATAGTTTTATACAAGTTAATCTGTGTGGAAAAGAAAGCAATTGTTGAAATCTTCAATTTCCTTATAGGAATATAGGACCCCATACAGATATATTGTGCACTGTGTAGTCATAAAAGGCTTATCAATCCATGATATATTCCCAAATACTGATCTACCAAATGTATCGATGCTCATAAAGGAGATTCTCATACGTGAAGAGGGCGAGTCAAAAAAGTGACCGGAATTAACGATTTTGTTTATTAAAAACCAAACAAATTAGAAACACCAAAGAATTATATCTGAAAGAGCATGTTCTTCCACTCATACTAATTTTTTTTAAATTGATTCATGCTATCTGACGTTATGCATGTTTAGAACCCATTTTTATAGCTGTCCATGGCATGCCATTATGCACAAGCATTCCAATACAAATGAGATTTTAATCACTTAAATCAAGACTGAAACATTGTTTTTACTGTCAGATTTTGTGTTTTTGATACTAGTGGGGAAAATGTCATCTTTTTTCCCCCCGAAATGTTAATGTCGATTTTGGCATGTTCTCCTTTGTAAGTTCTTTTCCGTTCATTCAATTAATGGGTATTCATCAGTTCGTAGAACAGTGAATGATCAGTGGTGGACAGCTGAATTTTGTGATTGTCATTTTTTTAAAAAGACGTAACTTGGGAATAAAGTATGCAAATTGAATGACATGTTCACAGTTACTAGTCAATAACATGTACGTTATGGCTTTGTTTTTTTTGTTATAAAATGGAGCAAGCCACATATTGTTTTTTTATTGCTTTTCTAATTTGGTCACTTTCGTTTTGACTCACCCTGTATTGTTAGTCCCAACCAGAAAAACAAGTGTGTTTCAAATTTATATCAGGAAACTCTGAAATGAAACTGCAACTCTTTGCTGTAAAGTTCAATCATGGTAAAGTTACTATCGCTTTCTGTATCAGAAAATGCATTTCCTGTTACTGCCCCCCCCCCGAAAAAAAACTTCCCAAGATGTGAACTGACGTTTGTGTAAAGTAACGTTTGGTTGAACCATGGAGCAAAGACCACATGATTGAAGCGCTCAACTGCAATTGTGCACAGCCATTTCATCTCAATGCCATTAGGAATAATCATTTATGAAGGCATTTATTCAACGTTGCATCGCCATGCTCAATTTACATCTCATGCTAAACTTAATCTTCGACGGACGAGCTGTACGAAAGGCTTCTTCAATTTTTCAAATTCTCATTTCCAGCCCAATCTACTGATACCATGGCAACCCACGTTTCAGATGTCGGTCTGGCTCAAAATGCTGCCAAGGTTACTAACACCTTTGCATCTAATCTCTTCCGAGTGTTGACTGAGGGAGGAAGCTCCAACAACAACATCTTCTTTTCTCCTATGAGCATCTCCACTGCACTTGCTATGACCTTCATGGGGGCACGTGGTGAGACAGCAAGCCAGATGAGTCAAGTACTTCACTTCAACATCTTAGAAGAATCTGTCCTCCATCAGTCATTTGCTGACCTGAGAGCTCTGGTTTTCAGTCCTGAAGCACCCGCTGGTGAGACAGCAAGCCAGATGGGTCAAGTTCATCCCTCCAACAGCGCAGAAGAATCTGTTAATCAGTCATTTGCTCGCCATAGGGCGCGTCCTGCAATTCCTTGCACTCTGGTAGCTGCCAACAGATTGTTTGCTCCTAACAGATTGGATGTCCTTGCGACATTTGTTTATGACAGCAAGAAGTACTACGGAGCAAGCATGGAGACACTTGATTTCATGGGCGATGCCGAAGGTTCTCGTCAACACATCAACTCCTGGGTGGAGAAGCAAACTGTGAACCGCATCAAAGACTTACTTGCTGCAGGATCAATCGATGATATGACTCGCTTGGTGCTGGTCAATGCCATCTACTTCAAAGGAGATTAGGATGCCAAGTTTGATTATCAGGACACAAATTTCAATGGGAAGTTCCGTACTGTGGGTGGGTACGAGAAGATTACCATGATGCACCAGACAGGCAAGTTCAACTACGCTCGTGACGATTCCGTGAGCAGTTCTATCCTGGAGCTACCTTACCTCAAGAATGAAGTGAGCATGTTTATTGTGTTACCTGATCAAGTGGATGGGCTGGCTGATGTGCAGAAGAAGTTGAGTCAAGAGAAGGTTGACTCCTGGGTGACAGAAGCTCGTATGCGTGCCAGCCCTACTGTCATCGTGTCTCTTCCAAGGTTTGACCTGGAGCAGGACTTTGTCTTGAATGATGTCTTGAGGAAGATGGGTATGAATGATCCATTTGATGTGGGCAAGGCTGACTTCTCAGGGATGACAGGAGACAAAGATGTCTTCATATCCACAGCGATCCACAAGGCTTTCTTAAAGGTGAATGAAGAAGGCAGTGAGGCAGCAGCAGCTACATCTTGGCTTATGTGCTTTGGTATCGATTTCCCACCAAAAGGTGCTGTAGAATTCAATGCAGATCACCCTTTCTTGTTGTTCATTTATGACAATAAATCCAGAGCTGTTCTGTTTATGGGACAGCTGTGCCAACCAAACCAGTAGACTTTGGTGTGGCAAAGTATGGATAATTGTCAATGACTGTAGAGCAGATGTATTGAAGCACTTAAGCTAAACAACACTGGATGTGTTATACACAATGCATATGTGATCTTTTGATTAAAACAAAATTCTCTTTAGACTTGTTGGATAAAAAAGTATAACGTATAACGTTGGAATAAGCTCCTGTTCTTGAACTGTGATTGATGGTATAATATTATATAGCATTTTGTTCTCTCTTTATTCTTTAGAGAAGTTCAAGTTGTTGTTTTTTCGTCAACATGAATTTATAAAGACATTTCGTTTGTTGCTAGGGAATGGACAGCGAATCGAAGAGTGTACCATTGAAGCTTTTGATGAACAAAAAATAATTATAAAATTATTCACAGATTCTACATGTATTATAAAAATAAACTGATGTGTATAATCAGGAAGTTTTTTAATTGATTTATGCAGATTTATGTAATTGCAACAGACTTATATTTCAGCGTGGCACACTTTAAAGATGTAAAATGGAGTCATAATATGAACACAGAAAGTTGGATGAATTAAGGAATACTTTAAAATGAAAATCAAAAACTGAAACCCTTGAACATTGGCCACAAAGCACATTGGTTTCCTCAAACATTGTAAAAGGCCAAGAATGAATGTGTGTGTTCACTGCGCAGGGCAAAACTGACAACCTGTGTTAAGATAAATCCACAAAGAAACTAGATATCAGAATCATCATGGGACTGAGGCAAACCTTCTACCAAAGAAATTCATACTGCGTTCAAGCACCAATAAAGTACATTGTTACATTTTCATTGTGTGCGTTAAGTCACATGAAAATCAATCAGGAAAAATCATAATATAATGCCTGAAGTGTAAGTGAAATATGGGGAGAATCTTTAACGTTGAATCATAAATATCAGAGTTTATCTGAAAAAAATGCATGCATCTAAATAAAATTGGAAATGGGTTTAATTTTTTTATGTCAAATTGGATAAAGTAATAGTTTGCAATTACGACCTTGTAACTTTATATGCTGAAAAAAATAATGACGTAGAAATGTACGTAAACTATCAATTAACAGTAAACCTGGCAGTTTACTATTAGCGCATTGTTATAATCACAGAGGTTCGTATGTTCATGTAATAACAGACGTGATAAAAGACTGCATGTTGTTAAAGGGTTTAATTTCCGTTGATTATGTTTTGCCTTATCTGTGAAATCATCCAAATCATTTTGTAAACATGGTCATTCCAATGATTCGTTTATTTTCGGCATGGGTAAGATCATTGACATATTTCCAGTATCCGTGGAATTCCGTACCCCGTAACATCCGAGAAGCCAACACACTTCAGCTCTTCAAAAATAGACTCAAAACCCATTTATTTGTTTAATCATGCCATACGTTATTTTGCTTGTATAGTTTTTTGTATCTGTTTCAATGCATTTTTTGTTTGTATCTTTAATTAATTTGTCAGCTTTTGTAAAGCGCTCCGATCTTTGTGGGGCGCTATAAAAATGCCTATATGTATGTATATATGTATGTATCCGGAATTAGCACTCAAGAGCTGCATCATTTATAATAATTAGAAAACCTACAGGTGCTTATTTTTTTGCACAATGGACGCCTCCATTCAGAATAACATAATCAGAAGTATTACTATTAAACCTGGTACATTTTAGATTAATAGCGTGTAACTTTAATCAGGTGTTTTAACAATTAAGTGTTGCAATACAGCAGTTCGTTAGTATTAAACTGAAGCTTATGATTTCTTCTTCGGTCTTTTTGTGTTTGCAAAAAGTACTGGGCCTGCATATACTGAATCCTGTAGCTCAATTCCAAGCCCTAAATACATACACCCTGCTGTTATAGCCTTCGTTGTAATCGTTACGGTTCTATATTCGTGCCCTGTACCCTCGGGCATTGACACAATGTCTGTGACGATAAGCTATTGAACAAATACGTGGGAGCTTGACGTCTGGATTTCAAAAAGGAAGGAAAATATAATGGAATTGAGGTCGTCTAAGGCTATGAAAAGAATTGTTGGCCTAGTTTTTGACGCGCCAGCAATGCCTTCTCTCTTTACATTGTTTGTTGTGTAACCTCTACGATCAAAGGAAAGAATTCCGCAAATCTGAAAGTATAAATAACACTCCAAGGTGTTGCGTATAGTCTATCGACTGACGAGTGTTTCCCACAGTATATACACTTATAATCTATATAATAATGTCTTTGTGGAGTTTCCTGATTTCGGGACAAGTGGGAACGACCGTTTTTATTGCGGGCATGACCAGTCCCCCCTTTTTGTAAATGGCTGCCACACCCCTAAAAGGGTATATTTGCGCAGGCTCCACATCCAAAACATTTTCTCGCATAAACACCCGTGCCAAGTTTCACGTTTTTATGGAAAAAAAGTGAACAATATTTTGTCACATATCTGCAGGACTGTATTAGCCAGTGTTGCATGAGGTTTTTTTTCTCGTGATAGATTTTCCATTTTGCCACATCACGGCCTCAAAACGCACATGCGTGATTGCATGAATACAGCCTCGTCACGGGCATCATATTGAGCACAGCATGGCACTGTCTCGCGTTCATTTGTGGGTTTTTTTAATTAATGGGTATACATTTTGTAGCATGTCATATTTAAAGGCATATAAGATCATTTGCTCTTCATGCATTTTGTTTGTGTCCAATAATAGCACCACTCAAAATCCAAAGAAAATTTGGCAATGCTAACCTATTGAAGTTTCAGCTTAGTGGAGGATAGTACAATTTTTGAGAAAACAGTGAAAAGCAAGCACAGTCATGAAACACGATTTCGTCCACAGCACTCTTTGTATTCGCAAAAATCAGTCTGCCACTTGTTGCGGTATCAAAACGTGATCCTGAGAGGTTCAAAGAGTGTTCCCCAAAATGCAGATAGGCCCAGACAATAGTTAAACCCACTGACTATCTTTTAAGCATTGATTTCCACAATTATGTAGGCTTTCGTTCACGCAAGATGATTTCAACTCTTAAATTCCTTTTTTTTTTCATTTGAACTTTTTTTAAAGCATACAGCATACAGACTTAACGACTCCACCCGCGCGTGCCGCGGCTTCCTGCTGGTAGTAAATAAGTAATAAAAAGACTATCGGTAGTGCGTGCATAATGTCTGTGGACTGAACATAGACATATAATAAATGTATATAGGCCAAGGCATCTAATTATTGTGACTGAATAGTTAAAGCAGACCTGAATATAGCGCCCGCTTTTTTGCACGGAGATTGAGCGTATGGTGGCGATATTCCGTTTACTGGATCGGGCGGATCCAAACTTCCGGCTTAGTCAGTGTTCTTTCTGCGCAGTTCCCGGCGCTTCAACTATCGTCTTGTGTGACTGCGCCCAGGCAGAACTTTTCAGATTATCATATCGGTAAGTTTCTCAATCCCCCCCCCCCCCTGTGTTGTCGTTGTTTATGCCGATATTTCTGTCGTGTGAATTGTCAATGTTGTGTTTTTGTTTCAATGGATTTCCAGGTTGCTATTCGGTGTTGAACTTGAACGTGTATGAATTTGTACATTTTAGGGGAGGAATGCAGTATCGCAATAGCCAATGCAACCTTGTTTTTACAGGCACGTCACCTCGTATTTGGTTAACCAACCAATAGGTGTGTGCATTCATGGGTAGAACTGGTACCCTGTGAAGTAAAACATGGGTACACGGGTACCCTAAAAGAAACCCAACCCTCAAAATTCCAGGAGTTGTTGTCCAAATTATTTTATATTATATTTTAACAGTCAAAGTTAATCTATGTGGAGTAGAAAGCAGTGTTGAAATCTTGAATCTCCTTCCTTAGGACCCCATACAAATACTGTCTAGTCATAAAAAACTTATCAATCCGTGCTGTATTCCCAAATACTGATCTACCAAATTTATCGAGGCTCATAAAGGAGACTCTCATACATGAAGAGGGCGAGTCGAAAAAAGTGACTTTCGTTTCTTAATAAGCAATCAAATTTGAAAAACCAATGAAGTATATCTTAAAGAGCATGTTCTTCCACTCATCTTAAAAAAAATAATGATACTGAAATTGAACAACGTTATGCATGTTTTACTAGAACAACCCAGTTTTATGGCTGTCCATGGAATGCAATTTAGCTAAGTGAGAATTACAGATTACACACAAGCATTCCAATACAAATAAGATTTTAATCACTTCAATCAAGACTGAAACATTATTTCTACTGGCAGATTTTGTATTTTGAATTTGAAGAATAAGTTTGTTTCCGAAATGATATTTGCGATTTTGGTATGTTTTCCTTTGTATGATCTCCTCCATTCATTCATTGTTTTAATGGGTATTCATCAGTTCGTTGAACGGTAAATAATTTATCAGCGGTGCATGGACAGCTGAGTTTTGTGATTTTTTTGTTGTTGAAATAGACGTTACTTGGGAATAGAGTACACACATTTCGTGGAATTTTCACAGTTAGTAGTCAATAACATGTACTTCATGGTTGTTGTTTTTTATGAAACGGAGCGAGCTACATATTGATTTTATATTTTTTTCCGCAAGTTGGTCACTTTCGTTTTGACTCACCCGATATTGTTTGTCCCAACCAGGATGACGTGTGTGCTCCTAATTTATAACAGGAAACTAACTCTGAAATAAAACTGGAACTCTTTGTTGTTGCCAAGTCAAGTTCAATTCATATAAACGTTACTATGGCTTTCCGTCTCAGAAAATGTGTTTCCTGTTACTGCCCCCCCCCCCCAGAAAAAGAATTCCCAAGATGTGAAATGATGCTTGTATAGAATTACGTTTGGTTGAACCATAGAGCAAAGACCACATGATTGAAGCGCTCTTCTGCAGTAGTGCAGCTGTGCTAATCATTTATGGATACATGTATTCATTGTTGCATCGTCATGTCCGATTTACATTTTATGCTAAACTCACATCATCGACGGACAAGCTGTATAAAAGGCTTCTTCAATTTTTCAAATTCTCATTTCCAGCCCAATCTACTGATACCATGGCAACCCACGTTTCAGATGTCGGTCTGGTTCAAAATGCTGACAAGGTTACTAACACCTTTGCATCTAATCTCTTCCGAGTGTTGACTGAGGGAGGAAGCTCCAACAACAACATCTTCTTTTCTCCTATGAGCATTTCCACTGCACTTGCTATGACCTTCATGGGGGCACGTGGTGAGACAGCAAGCCAGATGAGTCAAGTACTTCACTTCAACATCTTAGAAGAATCTGCTCTTCATCAGTCATTTGCTGACCTGAGAGCTCTGGTTTTCAGTCCTGAAGCTCCCGCTGGTGAGACAGCAAGCCAGATGAGTCGAGTTCCTCCTTCCAACAGCTCAGCAGAATCTGCTCCTCATCAGTTAATTGCTGACCTGGATGCTGAGTTGTTCCGTGCTGCAACTCCTTGCACTCTGGTAGCTGCCATCAGATTGTTTGGTCCGAAGGGTTTGGATGTCCTTGCGACATTTATTGATGACAGCAAGAAGTACTACGGAGCCAGTATGGAAATTCTTGATTTCATTGGTGATGGGGAAGGTTCTCGTCAACACATCAACTCCTGGGTGGAGAAGCAAACTGTGAACCGCATCAAGGACTTACTTGCTGCAGGATCTATCAATGCTATGACTCGCTTGGTGCTGGTCAATGCCATATACTTCAAAGGAGATTGGGCTGCTAAGTTTGATTATCAGGACACAAATTTTAATGGGAAGTTCCGTACTGTGGGTGGGTACGAGAAGATTACCATGATGCACCAGACAGGCAAGTTCCACTATGCTCGTGACGATTCCGTGAGCAGTTCTATCCTGGAGCTACCTTACCTCAAGAATGAAGTGAGCATGTTCATTGTGTTACCTGATCAAGTGGATGGGCTGGCTGATGTGCAGAAGAAGTTGAGTCAAGAGAAGATTGACTCCTGGGTGACAGAAGCTCGTATGCATGACAGCCCTACTGTCATCGTGTCTCTTCCAAGGTTTGACCTGGAGCAGGACTTTGTCTTGAATGATGTCTTGAGGAAGATGGGTATGAATGATCCATTTGATGTGGGCAAGGCTGACTTCTCAGGGATGACAGGAGACAAGATGTCTTCATATCCACAGCGATCCACAAGGCTTTCTTAAAGGTGAATGAAGAAGGCAGTGAGGCAGCAGCATCTACATCTTTGCTTATGTGCTGTGGTATCGATTTCCCACCAGAAGGTGCTGTAGAATTTAATGCAGATCACCCTTTCTTGCTGTTCATTTATGACAATAAATCCAGAGCTGTTCTGTTTATGGGACAGCTGTGCCAATAAACCAGTAGACTTTGGTGTGGCAAAGTATGGATAATTCATCCCAATGACTGTAGAGCAGGTGTATTGAAGCACTTAAGCTAAACAACACTGGATGTGTTATACACAATGCATATATGATCTTTTGATTAAAACAAAATTCTCTTTAGACTTGTTGGATAAAAAAGTATAACGTATAATGTTGGAATAAAGCTCCTTTTCTTGAACTGTGATAGTTGGTATAATATTATAAAGCATTTTGTTTTCTCTTTTTCATTAGAAGTTCAAGTTTGTTTTTTTTCGTCAACATGAATTTATAAAGACATTTCGTTTTGTTGCTAGTGGGAATGGACAGCGAATGAAAAGAGTGTACCATTGAAGCTTTCGATGAACAAAAACAATTTTAAAATTTTCACAGATTCTACATGTATTATAAAAATAAACTGATGTGTATAATCAGGAAGTTTTTAATTGAAAACTGGCAGATTTATGTACCAATTGCAACAGACATATTTCTGAAGTGGCACACTTTGAAGATGTAAATGGAGTTATAATATGAACACAGAAAGTTGGATGAATTAAGGAATACTTTAAAATGAAAATCAAAAACTGAAACCCTTGAACATTGGCCACAAAGCACATTGGTTTCCTCAAACATTGTAAAAGGCCAAGAATGAATGTGTGTGGGTTTACTGCACACAGAGGCAAAACTGTCATCCTTACCTGTGTTAAGATAAATCCACAAAGAAACTAGATATCAGAATCATCATGGGACTGAGGCAAACCTTCTTACCAAAGAAATTCATACTGCGTTCAAGCACCAATAAGAGTACATTGTTGCACATTTTCATTGTGTGCGTTAAGTCACATGAAAATCAATCTGGAAAAATCATAATATAATGCCTGAAGGTAAGTGAAATATGGGGAGAATCCTTAACGTTGAATCGTAAATGTCAGAGTTTATCTGAAAAAATGCCATGCATCTAAATAAAATTGGAAATGGATTTCAATTTTTAGATGTCAAATTGGATAAAGTAATAGTTTTGCAATTACGACCTTGTAACTTTATATGCTGAAAAGAATTATGACGTAGAAATGTACGTACACTATCAATTAACAGTAAACCTGGCAGTTTTACTATTAGTGTATTGTTATAATCACACATGCGTACGTATGTTCATGCGATGTGAACTTGAACGTGATAAAAGACTGCATGTTGTTAGACGGGTTTAATTTCTGGTGATTATATTTGCCTTATCGCCAAGTCATCCAAATCATTTTGT
>CM057137.1:8072976-8131910 GCA_029964075.1 Patiria pectinifera | reverse complement strand
TCCCCTGCCCCGGTGACTGCTTCTGTAGCCAGCTGGCACCCCCCCCCCCAAATCTGAGCCCCTAACTAAACCCTTACCCTACCCTAGAGTCAGTGCCTGCAGGCAGTTTGTACCTTCCTCTCCCCTCTTCCAATGTCAGCCCCCTAACCAAACCCTTCCCCTAACTCAGTGTGAGCGACCCCCTTGTTTACCCCTTTCCAATCCCCACTCCCCACCCCCTAACCAAACCCTTCCCCTCCCTGTGTCAGCTGCCACAGCTAGCCGGTCCCCTCTTCCCCAATCCTCATCCCTAATACCAAACCATTCTCCTACCCTGGTATAATGTGCAACAGCCAGTTTGTCGACCCCTCCCCCAATCCCTAGTCTATGTAATAGACCCTTGCGCAGCAAGGGCCTATGATATTCGAGCAGATTCGGCGATTAATTATACAACTAGACCACGTCTTGACATCGAGATTTTGACCATTCAGCGGGCGCCTTCTATATCAGGTCTTCGGTTACCCGGTGTCATAGATATCTATAAATAAAAACTCTTATGCTTTTACATTGTGAATTGAGCACAAATAGGCTGCATCACGCGGCCTGTAACGATACATATTAGGCGATGCCCAAACGTCCTGTGGATTTGAATGATCATCACATATTTTAAATAACGTGTGCATAATGCGAATGCCCTCTTTCGTGTCATTTTGCTAACCGGTTTGACAGCCAATGTTGTGTCTAGGTTTTATTCAATGGTTCTATTATCTCTCTATGCCCATTGTATTACAAAACATGGCATCCACATTGACCAATCAAGACCTTAGGCCAGATTTTTGAATGAAATGACGTCACGATTGAGTAAAGTTGACTCTGATTGGTTGGCGCGAGGGGTCGCATACATTTGCATACTTAGATATATTAGAAGTTGGACCGGAGACAGAGTGAGCTCCGTTGGACAATGGGTGATACTCAGACTACCAAGTCCCTACCCTCTTACCTAGTTCTTCCCCCATTAACCGAGTATCAGCCACCACATCCAGCTTGTCCCCTTATCCAATCCCTGCCCCCTAACAAAACTCTTTCTCCTATTCTTGAGTTAACTGCCCCAACCAATTCATCAACCCCCTCCCCTGATCCCCCACCCTCTAACCAAGCCTTTTCCCTACCCTAGTGTCAGTTCATCCCCACCCCATGACCACACCCTTCCCCTTACCCTGGTGTCAGCTGCGGCAGCTAGCTCATCAATTCCTCCCCCAATCCCCGACCCCCTAACCAAGCCTTTTCCCTACCCTAGTGTCAGTTCATCCCCACCCCATGACAACACCCTTCCCCTTACCCTGGTGTCAGCTGCCGCAGCTAGCTCATCAACCCCCACCCCCAATCCCCCACCCCCTAACCAAACATTCCCCTACCCTAGTGTCAGTTCATCCCCACCCCATGACCACACCCTTCCCCTTACCCTGGTGTCAGCTGCCGCAGCTAGCTCATCAACCCCTCCCCCAATCCCTGATCCCCTGACCAAACATTCCCCTACCCTAGTGTCAGTTCATCCCCACCCCATGACCACATCCTTCCCCTTACCCTGGTGTCAGCTGCCGCAGCTAGTTCATCAACCCCTCCCCCAATCCCCACCCCCCTGACCAAACATTCCCCTACCCTATTGTCAGTTCATCCCCACCCCGTGACCACACCCTTCCCCTTACCCTGGTGTCCGCTGCCGCAGCTAGCTCATCCAATGTGGAGTTCTGGAAGCTATGAAGCACATCTAGCCTCTTCTGCCGTTCGTCTTCAGCCGAGCTGTCATTTATGCCGCTGATCAAGACCTGCTTCAAACTCTCGAAGGTCACCTCCTCTGGCGGTCGTTTCTGTAAACAAGTTTAAAAAAACATTTTGACACCACATGTGAATCGCCAGACTGATTTGTATGGTTGGGGAGGTGGGGGGGGGGGGAGTTCAATGTGAGGATGCAGACAGGCAACGATGGGCAGCTATGAGCTAGTAACTTTAGCTAGAATATTTTTTCCCTGAAACTACAGACTGTTGGATTTTATAGAGGCTGAGCATTATATATCATCAGTAGTCAGTGACTGGATACTTTATGACACTAGGTGGCGCTATTCGTTATGGCTGCTTTTGTCTATATTAACACAATGTTGCCAACAGGAACAATGATTTTGAAAGTCAGTGTTTCTCAACTTAAAGGGAATATACAACATTTGCAAGCATCGAAAAACAAACCTACCAAATTTTTACAAAATACCTTACTAGGATGTTGGTAAACGACAGTCTAAAGCATCCTGTAAAATTATGGCACCTGGTGTGAAGTCATTTTCAAGAAAAGTGGTATTTTTGTATAAATTTCCAACGGTGGTCGGCCAACCACCGTTGGAAAAACCTTACTATTTTTCAATTACTGCTCCAAATTTACCTTTTTTTTCAGTCCAAAGTTTGTTTTCTATTGGTTACATGTTCATGAATGGGTGCAGGCCAGCTAGACTGGTTCCCTTACCTTACAATTTTCTGGCATCTATAAATTGATCCATTTCATCTTTAGTGGAGTCAGGGAACCAGACTACATGAACTGTTTGGTTTTTCTTGGTTTTTTTTTGCATTTTCGAACACAAAACTTCAAACATGTCAGTGTAACAATATTTGATCTATTGTACTAACCCCTCAAATAGTTCATTTCTGAAAATTACAGCAAAAGCCAATGATGTACATTCCCTTTAATATTGCGATTGACAAGTAACCATGGCAACTGACTTGTGACCAACAATCGAGCGATTGACTTGTGATTGACTTGTGATGACTTCTGATTGACTGAAGAGACATACGACCATTTTTTTCTATGGTTCTCATATTTTTTTGCCTCTGAAGTAGGATCGGTCAGTTGGCTTTAAAAAAAAAATGAGAAAACAAATTGCTGTTGCTGAATGAAATGCATGATGTCCCTTGTTTTGTTTATTGCAATGAGACTACGATGAGTTGAGATCACTGAACAAAATAATAAAGCCCTCTTTGGCAAGATGTAGTTAACTTAAATTACATATGCAACATTTTGGATGTTGTGGCAGCCATGATATCCCAGTGATAATTTTTTATTTTTTTATTTCTGGGGTTGGTTGGAAATGAAAACCACAGACTTAAAAAGGCATGCCCTTATACGTACGTGTAATGGTACCATTAAGGAGACACGTTATTTCTTCGCACGATGGGAGACATCAGTGATTAGGGAGACATTTTCATGTCTCCCTAATTCCACAGCCCCCCTTTACAGGCAACATTTTATTGTCGCAATTAGATTATATTTGTTGCTCGTGGTCTAATTAGTAAACATACCGAAATTCGTGTAAAAAGGACAAGGGAATATTGGGTTGGGGCACATTTAAGTTTGAAAAATTTTGTGCACAAGTCTATGGGGATGTCTCCCAAATGTCCAATCCAGGGTAATTATTATTACAACTCTTATTATAGTCTCAGTCTTTGCAGAGTACATACCCGTCCAGCTGTTGGTGATGAGTGGAGTAGCTCAAAGTCAACATTAATAGAGCCAACATCCGTCAAACTCCTTGGTCGAGTGTCAACTACAAAAATCAAAAGCAGAAAAAAATAAAGACGACTTGCATCCTGTCATTACACTTATACAAGTACATGTAGTCCAAAAGGTTCCCATTTATGGTTCTTTTTCTTTTTTTTACCCAAAGAAATTCCCAAAATTGGAAGGGAAAAAACCTTTTATTTCCATTTCAGAAGTGAACTGTTAAAGGTAGAGTGTATCATTTACAGCTACCCAAAAAGTAACTGACGTAATTATTGTTGAAAAGCATACTTGGTTTAAAGATAGTAAGGGGACTAAGCTCCCTGTGATATTATTCTTTCTGACATGCTGTCAATTTGAAGAAATCAATAAGAGAAGGTCATTTCCAAAGATGTGTCCAAATACATCTTTGGAAATTTCCATTTGTTGTTGTAGTTTTCAATTCGGCGAAGCCGCGAATGGGTGCACGCAAGCATTGACACGAGACACACATGCGCCCGGTTGCTATTATTTGTCCATTCAGTGCGTGACATTGAGTAGCTGCAATCGGCTGAATGAGAACATGTCCCTAGGGTGCTGATTTCAGGCACAATTCAACATGACTGGGCAACTTTTGAACTGAAATCGAGATCCTGGAATACAATTTTCTTGGAATATACAGCATTCACTGAGATAAAACTTCCCCAGGTTAGTTGTTAAGCACCCTTCTCTAGATTGAGCACTTTTGTTGCTTCAAACGAAAAAAACAAAAACAAAAACAAATTACAAATGATATACTCTACCTTTAATGTTTACTTCCAAAGTAAATTTGTGATTTCATCGTATTCCAGTATAAAATAACATTGGATTGAACAAAGAAATTGACTGAAGCCGCATTTGAACCTGTAACGTGCAGAACACCATACCAGTGCTCTACCAACTGAACAAATTATGTTGCTCTGCCACTAAAATGGAAAACGGTTGGCCCCAATTGCTCTCCCCAAAGTTTATGCTCAGCGACTCAATTAAAACAGGCTCATTGCTCACCATTTTGTGGTTCCTGAACGTGGATGTATGGAAGAGAGAGACGCGTGACATCATGGCCGCTGCTGGCTAGCGCTTCACTGATGCTGTCCACATGGAAAAGCAGGTCGGGAGCCACACCTCTTGGACTAATGTAGGGAAAGACACATAAACAGTTGTAGGAAATCCATGAGCAAGTTCGGGTGAGAAGTATGGCTTACTATAGACTAAGGCCCAAACAAAAAGTCTTCGGCTTCTGGTATGGAGCTTGCCCCAAAAGTGGTGCGGTGACACGCCTATTTTTATACTTTTTTCGCCTTCAAATGTCGGCTGTTGACTACAAATGGTGCCTGACTAAATTTAGTGCAAAATATATGGGAGCCCAGAGAGGCAACATCAAGCTTATACTCGATCGTAATCCCATCTAAAAACACATTAGAAATTGTGCAGCAGCAGGATTCCAGTCAAACCAGTGAGTTTGGCGGTTTTGAGACATCATCTTTTGAGACATCATCTTATATCAAAATTTTTAATTTTGCCGACAAGCATGGCTACAGCGACGAGCGCACATACCAGAAACCGGACCCTTTTTTTGGGGGCCTAATCTGGCGGCTGCCATTTTCTGAGCTGGAACCAGGCTTGCGCAAGTGACGCTCAGTTAGTACGCACGCACTATGAACTCCTTCCATACAAAATGCATGGTTGTGTTGGGCAGACATGGTTTCACCTCAAAAAAGCTTCTAATTTAGTCCGCCTAATTAGTCTACGATGTGTTCCCCAGAAAAATGTTTGTCTAAATATTTTTGATTGAAAAGTTGAACACAGAAATTGACTGGAGCGGGGTTTGAACCTGCGACCTCTGGATTACCGTTCCGATTCTCTACCAACTGGGCTATCCAGCCATATGTTGGCAGTTCCTCAATTAGTCAATGTCTTTGCTCAAGGGACGCTAGTCAGAAGCCATAAACCTGTAAGGATCACGGCCAAAGTCAGTGACAGACCTGCATCCGATTTCACGAAGCGCTGCGACACGTCGCAACTCAAGTTACGACGTGTAACACGTCGTAACTCGCGATGCGTCGTATCTTCCATTTCACTAAAGTTGCGATGTGTTGAACGCGTCGTAAGTTCCTTGACAACGGCTTAAAACACGTCGCAAGTTACGACGTGTTTAGTGGTCATCGCAAAATAAGAAGAGTCATTTCTAAGCCAGTTTTATGCCACAAACATTACATTAACGAGATTATAATACCGAGGCAATGTGTGTAAAGTTGTAAATAGAAAATTCATTGAATAATTATGAATTAGACCGGAATATTAGAGTTGAAATTTCAAAGTAGCTATACAGTCCAATGAGAGCTTGTTTTCCTTCTAAATTGCATCACACGGCCGCCATTTTGTTTTTTACGTTTTAACAAATTTCGAGCCGAGATCCGACGACTCTTTGTTGAATATCAGACTATTTACTGTACGCTGACTAAAGACATAAAACAGTCACCGAGTTGTGCTATAAATACACCTACGACGCGTCGCACTTACGACGTGTTTAGTGAAATTGATCGCAGGACGCGTCGCAGCTGCGACGCATCGTAGAGATACGACGCGTCGCAGCGCTGCGATGCATCGTAAGTTACGAAGAGTTTGATGAAATCGGGTGCTGGGAAATAGCAACATATTTTATTCCCCCAGTCAGTTTCCCTGTGTGGTTCATTTGAAAATGTGTAATAAAAAGCCGTATTCTCTCCGAGTGATCCCCATTTGCTATGTCATCATCCCTGGTACTCGGTGGAGTGGTAACTGGGCTGGTTTTAAGGTCAATACTAGGACAATGAGATGATTTCTCTATGCAGGGAGTGACAGGCAGACTGAAAAGCTGCTCCGTGGTTTACAGGGTACCAGCTCAACTTGCCTTGTTGCCGGAACTTTGTCCTCCACGCTTATTGGCGGGAGAAGATAGGGGGCGCTCTTGCGTCTCTCCTCAATGACCTACACAAAACAAAACACTGTCTTGATAAGACTACATTGCAATGTATTCAATGCATTGAATATTGGCTATGTTCAAGAACCGTTTGGATGCTGTCTATTATAAGTAATGGACAAAAAATGAAATGTATTTTTGGTAACTCAAGGAACAATACAATTAATCTGAAGCAGGTTATTAAAAAAAGCTGTCAAATTTTCAGCTCAGTAGATATACTTTTTAAGAAAACTGTGAAAACGCATCTTCGATTTTTCTCGACACAAAGCAAGGTTTCCTTTAAAAACCATCCCTTCCAAAAAATGCATTAACCCTAACTCCCTAGGCATTTTGCTAGGATATAACCTCAATCCTGCAAAATCCTCCAACTGCCTCCATGTAAAATTGCATATAGCCTCAATCCTGCAAAATCCTCTGTTATTTCTTGAATGTGGTCCTTGGAGGGGTGACCACTGCCTCAATCCTGAAAAATCCTCTAGCAATCACTGGCAATAAGGTGAGGCAGAGCCAGTGACATCCTCGAGCAGTGCAGAGGAATTCAAGTATAATATAGGCCTAAATTTATGCATGGCTGAGCATAAACAACACAAGGTCCGGCCCAAGACCTTGACACAGTGTATCATTGGAAAGCAGCCACACACTTTTGCTGTATAGCCTCAATCCTGCAAAATCCTCTATTTTGCAAAGAGGATTTTGAGAGATTAGGGTTAATATATTTTGACTTGATTTGTGTTGAGCAAACACAGAGGCGACTAAAGGCCTTTTCACACTGTCCAAAATCTCCGGGTTGGAACCGGTTCCAACCCCGAGATTTTTTTCAACCCTTTTTCCACTTCTAAAATTTCAACCCGGTTCCGACCCGGGTAGCGTGCTCTAGCCGGATCGAAATCAACCCTGGGAGGGACCAGGGTTGAAAATCTCAACTTGGATCGAAATTGGATTTTTCGGCGTGAACCGTGTCGAAAATGATAGTGTGAACCGCCCCGGGTTGAGTCACTCACGGCCGATCTGTGTTGAGTTGAGGCCGACATTTTACCGAAAATCTGACACGCCGTGAATAATATTTCCCTCCACCATTATCGCCGTCACAAACACCGATCCCGAAACAATCGCTCCCAAGTTATCATCCAATAATGTATCGGTGTATGGAGCATCCTTTACAGAGTCTGGGCTTGTATTAGGTCCGCAAAATGTACCCCAAAAATGTACATTTCTAATGTTAAATAGAACGAATCGTCTAACGAAATGACCGGAGCCATTTTGGAAATATTGCACACAGCTGCGCTGGTGTCGTACAAAAATCGGACTCCCAAATCGGATTCGTTTACTCTCTTATTATTGGTCAAACCCTTTCACGTGACAGGTCCTTCTCCTAATAGGCATGCGCAATACTACCAATGAGTCCGTATTTCACAGAGTAGTACATTCACGCTGCATTATGGGATTGAGAAAATCATCGCAGCGCCCTGTGCTGAATGCGATCCGTGTCGAGAATTTGTAGTGTGAATTCACAGGGGCCGTAGCCGGATTGAACGTTACACGGTTCACGTAGCGGCCGTTCCCGTAAAGGACAGTGTGAACGTCGCGTCTCTCCGATCCGTGTCGAAAACAACTCGGGCTGAACCGGGTTGGATTCGGGTTGGTTTCAACACGGTTAGAAACGGAGATAGTGTGAAAAGGCCTTAAAGCTCCACACGTACCTGGGAGATGTGCTGGCACAACGACGGGATGGCAGTCAACTGACCAATCAGATTCAAGTACTGGGCGACGATGCTGTGGATAGCGTACAGGTGAGTCAGGGGCATTTTGCAGTTAGGGTCGCAGGCGTGATCCTATGAAGGTGAAAATATAATAACAAGCTAGATGACACACATTTAACCACAGTTTATCAGTGCATGAACGAATTTGTGAGTTGCACTCTCCATTGGTCGTAGCACAAATAGAGCGTGCAAGTTTACCTCAGATTTTATGGTAATGCAGTACAAACAATGTACAGGCACCATGTCTAGGATCTACAATGTGTGTTAACGTCCTTTTTTGGCATATTTTATTTTTGTCCAATTACTATTTATTTAATTTATAATTCATTTTTTGGGGGAGGGGGGGGGGGAGGGGGGGTTTGATAATCTGACGACTTTTCTATCCAAAGATGATCACCCCTAAAAGTAGTCATGATGCCCATTGCCATTTCAAAAGAATGATGCCTACACTCCATTGAAAAATAGCACAATTTTAGGGCCCAATTTCATCCAAATTTCATAGAAATACGAGCTCACAGTCCTGTGCATGGCTCCCCCTTCTTTCTTTTTACAAACCCTCAAGTTCATGGCCCACAAAATGCTCTAATAGCAGAGAATTTGAGGGCATGCAAATCATGATTATGCAAGCGTAGCCAATTCTGGGCCTATTTACCGACCTGCAACCCTATGAGCAGTCCATCGAGCTTCATAAAGAACACCCTCTATGGGTCAAGAACTTAACTTATACCACAAAAAAGAGCAAAATTCAGGCTGTATCCAAATTACTTGGCAACATGGAAGCGGCTGGAATGAACTCCAGAACCTAGGTGTTATATTGTCGGCCGTAGACAGGTTATTCGGATGTGGCCTTACCTGCAGAGCCAGGGCCAGTTTGACCAAATCCACCAGGATATCGTCTGTCCCAAGCTCCACGCACAGCAGCGCCATGGTGCAGTAGATGGCCACAAAGTTCTTGGTGGTGTTCTTGACCCGGATCAGGTTCTCAAAGATGTGCCACTGGAACTCTGCTCCATGCTGTTCAGGGGAGGAAATAAACAGATATTGCACAAACACTGCCATGGGCCGGAGACCAGACCTCATTACACACATGTATATGAGGACTGGCAACGGCCTCATGCTTCTGCAGTTAGGTACCTGTAGATCCTATTGGTCAGGTTGACAAGCACACACAGAATGGAGATGCATGACACATCTCATTTGATAATTAAAGAGGTTGTGGAATGCTCGAAGACATTACCGTCATTTTTTTGGGTATATGTAGCCTAAGGTGTGATGAAATAAAAACGACTATTGTTTCTGTCATGAAATGAGTACAAAGGGTACTTTTGAGAGCTATTTTTCAGGTCCTGTTTCGACCCGAACGTGCAATTTGTGTAAAAGTCGTCGTTGCCGGCAGCAAACAAAACACAGTAAATCGTGACGTAATAAACAGGACTCGTTTAAGCTACTCTGCATCGGGAGTCCTGTTTATTACGTCACGATTTACTGTGTTTTGTTTGCTGCCCGCAACGACGACTTTTACACAAATTGCACATTCGGGTCGAAACAGGCATGACAGGACTTGAAAAACAGCTCTCAAAAGTACCTTTTGTACTCATTTTATGACAGAAACAATAGTCGTTTTTATTTCATCACACCTTAGGCTACATATACCCAAAAAATGACGGAAATGTCTTTGAGCATTCCACAACCTCTTTAAATTAGGTTGACCCCTACGTCAATTTGACAATTGGTGCGCTAGCTGGTATCTTGTCTTGGCCCAAAACGTCAGCGATCAAGAGCAATAGTACTGGTAGCAATGTTCTGTAGCGCCCTTGCATAATTGATTTTCTATGCTCTCTCACAAACGTCTTAGTCATTTCGTAGCATTTCTTTATTGGTTTCGTAGGAAAGCCTATGGAGAAAATATAGAAAAAGTTAAGTCGTTGATACTATGCACCTTCCAGTATCGATCACTAGTGTCTTGGGCTAGGGCTAGCTGGTATCAGAATTTATTTATATTACCTTTCTCATGAACATGATATCCTGCCGCGAAGCCTTTTCACATTTCAGTTCGAGGTCGGCAATGTTCTTGACAATACCACGGTTAGCATATAGCTTGATGACGTTATCACGACGGTCAATGAGCGTGTGGAGAATCTCTTGTACAATGACACGGATACCTGTGGCATTACAATAATATAAACTTATGTCAGTGAAGGGCAAAACAAGTTAACTATACCTCATACATATGCATGAGCAAGAGCCAAATTCTTACTGGTCCATTCACCATCACGTGTCAACCGCCAGTTCTGCTATTTACCAGGCACACACGTGAGGATTCACTCACTGGGTAAAAATGCAGTCGACTATCGCATGGGTTACGATAGTCTACTACACATACACTTCACTAAGAAATTGTGGAACTATCGTACAGTGGTAGCATGCATCTGCAAACATGACCATAGCTATTAAAATGAAAACTGACAGCATGCGTAGACCATTTTGCCGAGATAGCAGATGTGTAACTTGACAAAATGTTGGTGAGTATGTATGAGGTATAGTTAATCAAATTATAACATGGTTTGTTTCGGGTTGATAGTCAATGCTAGCGTCCCTCGACCTCATTTGTCAATTTCCAAAACCTCAAGATGCTAATTTTGACTACACCCTCAAACATTGTTATACTTGTATAATATATCTGGGTACCCAAAATCCCATCAAACAAGTCGTCATCTATTGCTGTATCAAGTAATATATTGGATTCGAAAAGGCTAGCTGACAACTTCAAGATTGGTGGACAGTGGTTAAGATGACTGCACTTATAAGCAGGACGTCATGGGTTCGATTCTCAAATGAGCAAAGTTTTCTGAATTTATTTCCACACAAGCTTTTGGACTGCACTAAGTCCAGTGTTGTGGTACTCGTACTTGTACTTGAGTACACTTTTTGGTGCTCATACTAATACTCATACTCATAAGAATGTACTCGTGGAAATGTACTCGTACTCAAACGCATGGATAAAACACCCTAGTAATCGTGTTCATACTCATGGCGAGGCACTCGTACTCATGGCGAGGCACTCGTACTCATGGCGAGGCACTCGTACTCATGGCGAGGCACTCGTACTCATGGCAAGGCACTCGTACTCATGGCGAGGCACTCGTACTCATGACGAGCCACTCGTACTCATGGCAAGGCACTCGTACTCATGGCGAGGCACAAGTACTCATGGCGAGGCACTTGTACTCATGGCGTGGCACTCGTACTCATGGCAAGGCACTCATAATCTTGGTGAGGCACTCATACTCATGGCGAGGCACTCGTACTCTTGGCAAAGGTACTTGTACTCATGGCAAATATACTCATATGGTACTCATGCTCATGGCAAAGGTACTCGTGCTCGCAGTCATGGTATTGTACTCGTACTCAGTGTAAAATTACGAAGTAACTGCAAAGTTGGCGAGCGTCATCTGTCACTGGGACATAAACGTGATATCTGCTTTTGTTTTCCATGTATCCCAACTTTCATTTGGAAAATTCCCCACAATCAGCATTCAAAACCCTTCTTTTTCATTGTCTGAGATGTTACTAAGTAATTTGGTAAGTTGGTTCGGGGTATCCGATCCCATAATCTGGAACCGGTTCCTGACATCATCGGTCGGATACCCGGTTACCTGGTTCCAATGCACACACCTATTTCAAACGTTTGTATTGTGCCTCAGCACAAGTGAATGTCTGATCCTCAGACTGGTGTCTTTTTGGGGGAAAAAATGGATTCATTCCTCACCTGGATTTGTAATGACAGACATGTTGAGAAGAGGCTGAAAGAAGGATGCTGGGAAGGTAGTTGCCATGGAGACAGTGGTGTACTTTGTGCCCACCTACAGAACAAAATATCACATGGCTGAATAAAACCCCACAAATGTCCTATCAATGTCCATTCAACATATTGACACAAAACAACATTTTTGTTTGTCAACTTTTGAAATCAGTACTGAAAAGTTAACCCTAACCACCCCAACCCTTTAAAATCCAACTGCATGTTTTTCTTTGGAATCTGTTAGAGTGAGTACTGCACTAGTCAACTGATTATGCTTTACTTCCGCTCCGCCCTCCCCCCCCCCCCCAAGATCTCGGCCATCAAGTGAAGACATTTTTTTTGAAACTCGGTACATGCATAGAACAACTTATAATGAACATACCCAAGAAATTTCATGACTATAGGTCAAATGGTTTTGGAATTATGGCTAATTAACTATTCATATGTACGAACGGTAATTCTGCTGTGTGTACACGATGTATATGGGTAAATTAAATGTTTTGTGGCGCGGCAAACCGTGGTCCGATTTCTATGTTTTTGGTATCAAAAGATGCGCAAGGCTCGAGGCTAAAAAGTCATAACAATTTGGGTCGCGAAAAAAAAATTCAAGGCTATCACGGAAAAACTTGTGGGGGGGGCAAATTCCGCCCCCGCCCTTTTAGGGTTAAGACATTTTTCATATGGACAAACGATAAATAAATTTAAAGAGATTTTTTAAAACCTACCTCCAATAAACTCTTGAGAAGCATGTCCTGAACAAGAATGTCTCCTTCCCTAGAAAAAAAAAGGGAGAAATAGTTCATTTACAATTTTCGTTGTTGATAACCTATTGGAAATCTGGGTTGAATGAAATGCGAGTTTTCAACCAAAAGTCAATATTTTCACAATGTAGTGAACAAACAATTTTGGTAGAGAGGAGGGCCAAGCCAACAAATAATGTGGTAAGGAATGGGTGAAAATAAGTTAAATAATCGTGACATACCCTTTGGGTTCCAGTGATAGTGGATGGTCCTCTTCTTGTAGTACTGTGCTGCTACGGTCCCTAGGCATGGGAACCTTGCCCATGATGAACATCATGATTTCAATCTTCTGGTAATCAGGGAGGATGTTAGCAAAGGCACCTGACCATGACAAATATACACAGGAAAATTATTGCAATATTTATCAAATAAATGTGTGGAGACCACTGATCTCTATATAAAGACTGGATTACGTATACCCATACACGACTCACTGGCTTGAATTTACATTTTGACCAGTTCGCCCGTGGTCTTTCAAAAATGGCCATTTATATACAAACGTTCTGCGCGGCATACAGCACGCGCTGTATCATGAGTTGACGCGCATATTGATCACTTACACGTATTGTGATGATCTAAAAAGGACAAATTTCTGTCGTGATTATATTTCCAAACGCCGCAAAAAGTGAACTGCGGTATTAACAAAAGTAAACCACGACGTTAGCAAAATTGTAAACCGTGGTCAGTGGTGCTGGTCAAAATATAAATCAGGCGAACCGCGATGTTACCAAAACATAAAGACGGCAACTTGTCCTTTATAGATCACTAGCCGGTCTCTCCAATATGGCTTCAAATGGCGTTCTTCTGCGGCTTTCTCTACACTATCCAGTCTTTATATAGAGATCAGTGATGGAGATCCTTGGAGCTCCATAGTCCAGTGGTTACGGTGTTCGACTCTTTTGCCATGGTTTGTGGGTTGGAACCCTGACGGGGAACATGGTACTTGTGTTCTTGGGCAAGACACTTTACTGCAATAGTTACAGTGTTCAACTCATGTGCCATGGTTTGTGGGTTGGAAACCCGACGGGGAACATGGTGCTTGTGTTCTTGGGTAAGACCTTTACTGCAATGGCTACGGTGTTTGACTTATGTGCCAAGGTTTGTGGGTTCAGACCTTGACAGGGAACATGGGGCTTGTGTTCTTGGGCAAGACGCTTTACTGCAACAGTTACGGTGTTCCACTCATGTGCCATAGTTTGTGAGTTCAAACCCTTATTGGAAACATTAGTGCTGGTGTTCTTGGGCAATTCAATTCACTGCAATGGTTACAGTAATCCCCATAACTCAGTCCTAATTTGCCTAACAATAAAAAAATGGCCCACCCACACAGGTTTGTTTAATTAAATCAAGGATTTTCTATTGTCCCTCATCATCGATATTTTGTTTGTACTCTTAACTTTTTGGCAACAGCTCCCAATGGTAGTGTACATGTTTTCTAATCGAGGTCGTCCTTGATTTAATTCCTGTGCTCAGTTACTCTATGATACTTCACATGTGTTTCGTCGATTTTCACCATAAACATGCACAACTTTTGGAGTGTGCAGTGTGGCATTGGGATATATGTATGTGTGTTGTTGCTTACAATGCAATGTGGATGGGGCTTGTAACCAGTTTTCCTGCACTCTAGATAAAAATCCTAGTTCAACTGCTTAGCATTCTTACCAATCGTGTCAATGATTGCCTCCTCGAATAATATCTCCTCGTTCTCATCAAATTTCTGTTTTGTCTTCTTGGAGCTAGAGGCCGAGCGGTCAGTGGACGATGCCTGTCCCCCGGACAGACGTTCGTCCACGGACATCCGTAAGTGTCGCAAGAGGGTGTTGAAGATCTCGAGAACCGAGGGCCCCACCGCGCCATCTGCGGCGATGGCCACAATCTCCTTCAGAATCTCCACGATGCTGCGTTTGATCTTGGGCGTGTTCTTCATGTGCTCGTCCAGGTGGAGCAGTAGAAAGTGGGGCGTGACGTAGCGGTATTGGGACTAAAAAAAGAAAAGGAATGCATGTTTTACTAAACAAAACCCATTTTCACAGCTGTCCATGGAATGCTTCATGCTTCGAAGCTACCTGAGTGAAGTGGTGTCCAAGCACCAGAGATTACACGCAGGCATTCAAATACAAATGGAATTTAATCTGAGTCAAGATGGAAAGATTATTTTTTAAGTCAAATTTCGTGTTTTGTATCTAGGAGGAATGAATCGAGCGTTTTTCAGAAATGAGAATGGTGACATTTGTCTGGTAAATAATCAGTGGCGGAGAGCTGAATTTTGTGGTAGTTCTTTTAAAAAAAGTCAAAACGCTGTACCTATTCCTAAGTTATTGTTATTGGATGGAGCAAGCCACATGTTGTTTTGATTTTTTTTTTCTAACTCGGTCACTTTCCTTTTGACTTACACTGTAGATTCTGTGGCACTGGATTAACCCTAACACCCTTTTGGCTAGGAACAATCCTCAATCCTGCAAAATACTCCAATTGCAACCACATAAAAATTGGATTCGGCCTCAATCCTCCCAAACCTCAAATAATCACTGTTATTGGGTTGAGGCAGTGCCGATGACATTCAGAAGCAGTGCGGATGATATCAAGCATAATACAGCGCTAAATTATGCATGACTGAACATAAACAATGCTGGGTACAGCCTTCGAACTCGACACAATGCATACTCCAAAATCATTCACCCTCAATCCTCCAAAACTCCCCCAAAAAACCGCCTGGAGGATTCTGGAGGATTCTGGAGGATTGAGGAAGGTTAAGGTTAATCTATCAATTCAAAAGTGCTTCATTACCTGTATGGAGTACATGATTCCTTTGAAGACTTTAATGGCAAAGTTGTTGGGCACCCACAACTCATGCAGGTCTAGGTGTCTGAAAAAAATAATTCAAGCCACTATGAAATATGGTATTCTTAAAGTTGTCTCCCCGTGATATTGTCGAGTTTTAGCAAAAAAGTTTTAATAAAAAAAAAAGTTTTTGTGTTTAAATTGTTATTGTTGTAGCAATACTAAAGTTGTTCACTTTTGAAAGAGACATCAAACCAAAACATCTGCCAACATTTAGTTGAGGGAATATTTACATGTACTCTACAAATTTTTGACTTACTTGTGGTCCTTCAATAATTCAGGTACCTTTTGATGCCAAATGGGTGCAAATGCAACCCAAATTATACACACATTTTGAGAGGGTTGAAAATGTCCAAAACAGAAAAAGTAGCTTGTCCATTTTAATTTAAACATACATATGTACATATTGAAAATTTACGAGAACAAACTGAGTATGTTGAAGAGCACAGGTAGAGCATCTGTACTGTCTCCTTGGTGCAGAAGACACCCAATCCACCCCTGAATCGATTCCAGCAGCCGATTTCATGTAGCTTTACGTTACGCAATGGTGCAACTCCACTTAATTACGCCACATTTTATTGAGTTAAGTTGCCGAACATTTCACGTTACGCAACATTTTAGTTATGACACATTTCACAAAATCCTGGTTTCCTTAACTCTTCCAAAGCTACAGTTTTGAGAAATCCTTAGTTTCATAAAAGGCCGGAGTTGGAAAAGATATAGTTGTTGGTGGATAAACATACTTGAGTACAGGCTTGATGACTGTATGAATGTTGGCGTAGGCTGCACGTCTCATGACATCACGAAGACAGGAATCCGCCAACACTTCGGGCTTCTCCTCTGGGTGATCATGCACTGGAGACTCGTGACTGCAATGAACAAACAAAAAGGGTCAAGAAATCATTACAAGATGGAATTTGCTTTGGGAAGATGTCAATTCAATATTGGGTTTTGCCCGTCACTGTCGTATTTTATGAATACTGTACACAAGTGTTGCAGTACTCCTACTTGAGTATATTTTTGGTACTCGTACTCGTACTCGTACTCATGAGAATGTACTCTTATATTCAAGACACAGTCCTCGTACTAATGATAAAGTACTTGTTCTGTTGCAAATGTTCTCCTGCAAGAATTCAAAACAAAAAAAGAAGAGTGCAAGAAAAGAACAAACTTTCTATTGTTTGAGAGGTTTCTGCATTTGTTTAATGCCTAGTTTGACAGCAAAAAGCCCTTGGGAACACGTACTCATGAACAAAAAAAGTTGGCTTGTACTCATATTCTTACTCATAACAAAGTACTTGTACTTTCCCTTTTTTTAAAGTACGAGTACTTTGTCATGAGTACGAATATGAGTACAAGCCGGGTGGGACTCAAACCCCTGAGCCGTTACGTAGGTACGTTTCTTGTACTTGCACTATTTCTAATGGTCTTTTTTATTACACAGCCGCAAACAAAACAAACATATCAACAAAATCGCGCCTGTCGAACCCCTCGTTCATGTTGAAGAGAAAAGAAGGAACGATTTTGTCCATGTAGGTGGTGTCCCAGATATTAACTTGTAGTTCGTCACTGACTGTCTTGCGCACTACACCCTGCAAGCCCTTGAGGCCAGCCAGACGAATTCTGTAAAGAAAAATAGGTCAAAGTCATGTCCAAAGTCACAGTTCAAAGGCGATTATTATTTTATCTCTGGAACATCTGTTGCATTTTGATTTGGAAAATCACTGCTCTAGTGACTACTTAATAACTGTAGATTTGTTTAGTAGTCTTTTTAAAGATAACTCACCCTTCGTCTTTAGAGTGTGTTTTTTGCCAGTCGGCCAATCCTGATCAATTATAAACAAGACCCTTCAAGACCATTACAAGACCAACAGAGGACCTCCAGTCTCAATTCAAGTCACAAGCTATTCAAATGAACTGCAAGGAAGGCATTCCTTTGTCGTTGTTCGTGCTCTGTTTCTTGTGAATGGTCTTGTGCTTGCTCTACAATTGGTCTTGTGTGTAGTCTTGTGATGGTCTTGACTACAGCACTGATCAGCAAACTTTAGCAAAGACCCAAAAGGGAGTGATTGGGATCTACTGAGTGAGCAGTTTACCATCTACTGCTCTGCGTCCTAACTAGTGGGTGCTTCAATCAATTGTCAAGCTTACATACTTTTCCCATATCTGGGCCCAATTTCATGGCTCTGCTTACCACAGAATTCTGCGCTTACGATCACCACTGTTTGCTAACCGCGCTGGCAGAAAACTTCTGTACTAATACTGTAAGCACAGAATCCTTAGTCACGGGATGTACATGTACACATGCCCAGAAGCCAAAATTCCTCGCTAACTCGTGAAATACGCTTACCGTAAGCACAAACTTTTCTGCTACAGTAAGCGGAGTCATGAAATTAGGCCCTGATTGTAAGTGGTGATCAGCCACATTAGTCAATTTGAGTCAAATACTTGGAGTTCCCTAACGTGGTGCACTTTGATGTTTCCCTCAACTTTTCTACTGCAGTGTTGCCCAACCTCTTTGCTGACAAGTTTAAAATTCATTGAGTTAAATACTGGTACTATCACCTTAATAATGCTTGTTGTTGAACTCTTGTGAGTAATTGTAGTGTAAGGAAATTTGTAAAAGTCAGAAATTTAAAAATGGTGGTGTCCAGAAATTGGGCCCAAAATCGGCCGAGTGTTCACTAACGTGTCGTACTCCAACAAATCTTGGAAATCCCCAGGTGAACATTTAAGGATTTCTTTCAAGTTGAAAAATTCCCCACACACCTATCAAACTACATGTTTGTCAGAATTTATTTGGATTTTTTTGGTTGCATGTACTTGAAGAGAGTTCACCGCGCACTTGTAAAAATAGTAGCAACATGTGACCAAGGTAAAATTTCTTTTCAACTTTGTAACTGGTGATGATTAAAGCTTGATAAAATGTCACTTACAATGAAATTCAAGGTCAAACCTTTGCTCTAGCAAGGCACTAGAGGCGAAATATCAGAATGCGCCACATTTCGGGCTGCAGTACATTAGGGGACATCTACAATACAAGGGTAAGACTCACTTGCGTCTTGTTTCTGCGTGGTCACTGTTGTTGTGACACATAGAGGCAAACTTCGAGATGAAGAAATCGTAGGTGCGATGGTAGGACGGTGTGTCCTCCTCAATCTGAGAAAACTTCACAAACTGAAGCAGCAGAAAAAGAACACCAAACAATGTAATCCAGCCCAACAAAATGAGAACTGTTGAGAATTCAGAAGTCCTTAAATAAATATTGTACAGTGGAAGTCTATGGAATAGTGCACATTTTTCAGCCACTTAAAGGGAATGTACAACATTTGCTTTTGCTGTAATTTTCAGAAATAAATGGATTTGGAGGATTAGTATGTTATAGCAAATATTGTTACACTGACTAGTATCACATTTTGGTTTCGTAGATGCTGGAAAAACCAAGAAAACCAATCATATTCTCGTAGTCTGGTTCCCTGACCCCACTTAAGATGAAATGGAGCAATTTATAGACTTTGGGGAAATGTAAGATCAAAGATTCAGTCTAGTAGGCTTGTAGTCTTCACAGGTGTGTAATCAATTGCAAAGAAAATGCAGATGAACTAAATATGAAAAAGTAGGAGTACTTCTTGAAAAAAAGCCAGTTTTCTCCAACGCTGGTCGGCCGACCAACGTTGGAAAAATACAGTTTTTCTTGAAAATGTCAGCACACCAGGAGCCATAACTTTACTTGATGTTTTAGACTGTCATTTCCTAACAATCCAGTAAGCTATTTCGTGATAATTTGATCATTTCGTTTTTGATGTTTGCAAATGTTAATAATAATAATAATAATAATACTAATAACGAAGTTTTATAAAGCGCACATATCCACCAAGGTGCTCAGGGCGCTATTACAATGAAAACGAAACAAAACAAAATCAGTTTAATTACAAAAAACCGGATCTTTTGACATGAGGTGTGTTTTGAGAGATGTTTTGAATGAGTGAATAGAAGTGGAGGTTTTGATATGAAGAGGTAGTTGATTCCAGAGATGTGGTGCTGCAACAGAGAAAGATGTTGAATCTTCCCTTTAAATGTGCACTTTCGACTGAAAGTGCTTTTTGGGGTTCAAAAACTACCAGGAAAGAAAGATAGTTGGAAAGATCATTGCAAGTAAAATATGAAAGTTCAGACAACTATACCTTGAAAAAATGTTATTTTTAATTAAGTTACACACTTGTGTACAATTAAGTTACAATTTTGGGGTACAAAAGTTTGGTCCTAAACACCGTTGGAGCACTTGCTAGCCGTAATTTCAGTGACATATTATGTTGCTTTTCCAAAGGGTGTCGCAAACATGTGAGCTAGCATTTGGAGGACTCGGTCATGGACAGTAAAAAATATCAATCCACTTCTGCTGCAATACCTTTATACACAGGCTAGTCACCAACAGTCAGATCACATTTTCAATAAGCACTGTGACTAGTCAAGTTCAGTCACCAGACAAAAGCAGGTATCTCGTACATGTAAGTACAGCCGGCTTATCACCTGCAGTCATGGCAAGGCTGTATCAAGTTACATAAACAGTCACAGCCAACCAATCCTGCTTTATGTAGCAGGGAGCTCTTTAACTGATAAAAACAGTCACTTAATTGATTGATTTTGATTGCCTGGGATGACTTTGTAGAATTTACCAGACAGAGAGGGAAGTTTAAAAATGAACAACCCATTCTCTTCAAAGAGTGGACTTTTTCCTCCTTACAAAGTTTCAATTTTTGTTTCAACGAAAATACCACTTTACTCAAAATTTTGGTGTCTGCAACCCTCTGAAAAAGGCCTTTCGTTTTTTGCACAAATATCTGCCCTGTGAGAGCAGTAACAATTCAACAACTAAACCTGGATTTTTTTTTACATTTGCAATGTCTCACTGAAAAGTGAGTTACTTCTATATTGCTAGGAAAATAGCAATTGAAAAAACCCCTCAAATCTATTTTTGAGGGGAAACTCGAAAATAGCACTGGGAATGCATATTTAAAATTAATAGTTGCTGGTCTCTACACCTTCCTAGATGCCCCTCCACCCCCAGAGAAATCCTCTAAAACTCTGTGGTGGATTTGGGAAGGTTTGGGTTATGAATCGACATGGCACTCACTGAGTTTGTTCCAAGTATCTGCAGCTCCGGCATGTTGGACTCTAGTAACTTGTGGACCATCCTGAGGAAACTCTCCACGAAGAGATTCAGGCTCTGGGCGTGGCAAGCCAGGAGGAGCTGATCCAGAGCCTGCATTGAGATCACTACGTATCTAAAGCAACAAGGGAAAAACAAAATATCAACATTTTATAAAAATCTAAATAGCGCTGTGTCACATATGTCATCATCATCATCATCAGCGTTTACAGTCCATTTGTCCCACTTTGTGGGGTTGGACATTTCATTGCCTTAATGGCTGCTCTCCAAGCTTTCCTGTCTGTGGGGTCCATGTGAGCGATACCAGATGTTTGGGCATCTTCTTCTACAGTTTCCCTCCAGGTTTTTCTGGGTCTCCCAAGGGCCTTCTTCCGGTGACTCAAAAATTTAAAGCTCTCTGGAGCCAGTGTGTTGCCTCTCTCCTAGCCACATGTCCATACCATCTAAGCCTGTTAATCCTCATAACCTCTCTGATAATATTCTGATAATCCACTAAATATCAGAATAGCATTTTTGTCGTTATTTAAAACAATTTATTAACCCTAACTTCCTACATGTAGGCCTTTTTGCTAGGATGTAGCCTCAATCCTGCAAAGTCCTCCAATGGGCCTCATGGAAAAATAGCATATATAGTAGCCTTAATCCTGCAAATTCCTCCATTATTTCTTAAAAATGGTCTGTTAAGGGGTGACCACTGCCTGAATCCTGCAAAATCCTGCGGCAGTGACTGTCAATATGTTGAGGCTTGGCCAGTGACATCCTGGAGCAGAACGGAGGATTTCAAGCATAATACAGGCCTATATTTATGCATGGCTGAGCAACAACAACAGAAGGCTCGGCCCAAGACCTTGACAAAGTGCATCCTGCGAAATCAGTAATGCACTTTTGCCATGTAACCTCAATCTTTCAAATTTCTCCACTTCGGCAAAGAGGATTTTGAAGGATTCAGCGGGGTTAGGGTTAGTTATTTCAAACGCCATGTGTGTTGACAGTCAGGATATGAATTTGCAGTTAATTTTGTTAACGTTTACCAAATATTTAAATACGGTTTGAACATTTAAAGGTGAAGCCATTTCACAAAGGCTGACGCCTGCCCATCAAGGCTGCAGACCAGTGTGATTGATGATAAATCAATAATATCGTTTAGGTTTGCGGTAACACCATGTGGTAATAACTACTGTCGCTCAGTAGATAGTTAGTTCTGATAAGAACTTGTCCTGCTTCTTATCAACTTTCGCTAAGTAGTTTTTAGTTCTGATAAGAACAGTCCTGCTTAGTTCTAAAAGAACTTGTCTTTGGTCTCAACATTTTAACTAGCTTGCTCTAGTCATCGTCAGGAGACTGAATCAATAACGATTGAAATAATAAATAGCAGGCAGGTCATTGAAATGTACACCTTAAAGGGAAAATACAACATTTGCAAACATAAAAAAAAAAAACGAAATGATCAAGTTATCACGAAATACCTTACTGAATTGTTGGGGACTGACAGTCTAAACATCCTTTAAAATCATGGCTCCTGGTGGGCTGACATTTTCAAGAAAAACTGTATTTTTCCAATGCTGGTCGGCTGACCAGCATTGGAGAAAACTGGCTTTTTTTTCAAAAACTGTTCGTAATTTTTCATATTTAGTTATTCTGACTTCTTCTGTGCAATTGATCACACACCTGTGAAGGGGTACAAGCCTGCTAGACTGATTCTCTGACCTTACAATTCCCCACAGTGTATTATTGCTTCGTTTCATCTTATGGGGTCAGGGCACCCAGACTACAAGAACATGATAGGTTTTCTTGGTTTTTCCAGCATCTACAAGCCCAAAACATGAACCAAGTCAGTTTAACAATATTTTATATAACATACTAATCCGCCAAATCCATTAATTTCTGAAAATTGCAGCAAAAGCAAATGTTGTACATTCCCTTTAAAATCCGGTACGTGTATGTGTACCCCAAATGTAATCAAGCACTGTGGTTCTTCTAAGGTTATGTATCAAATTAAACAGGTTTGAAAACATAGTTAAAGAGGCTTTACTTCGCCCACTGCACAGAGGGAGGTGGATTTGCTGCCTGTCAACAGGTAGTACAACTACCTGTGCCTCATAAAAAATTGATGAAACATGACGTTCTGAATATTCTTTTGAGGTCATCGTCAATATTCAAAAGGCACAGGTGCACCTGAATGCCGATCAGTAGTGCTGCAAACAGTAAAGCAACAAGGGAAAAACAAAATATCAACATTTTATAAAAATCTAAATAGCGCTGTGTCACATATGTCATCATCATCATCATCAGCGTTTACAGTCCATTTGTCCCACTTTGTGGGGTTGGACATTTCATTTCCTTAATGGCTGCTCTCCAAGCTTTCCTGTCTGTGGGGTCCATGTGAGCGATACCAGATGTTTGGGCATCTTCTTCTACAGTTTCCCTCCAGGTTTTTCTGGGTCTCCCAAGGGCCTTCTTCCGGTGACTCAAAAATTTAAAGCTCTCTGTAGCCAGTGTGTTGCCTCTCTCCTAGCCACATGTCCATACCATCTAAGCCTGTTAATCCTCATAACCTCTCTGATAATATTCTGATAATCCACTAAATATCAGAATAGCATTTTTGTCGTTATTTAAAACAATTTATTAACCCTAACTTCCTACATGTAGGCCTTTTTGCTAGGATGTAGCCTCAATCCTGCAAAGTCCTCCAATGGGCCTCATGGAAAAATAGCATATATAGTAGCCTTAATCCTGCAAATTCCTCCATTATTTCTTAAAAATGGTCTGTTAAGGGGTGACCACTGGTTTGATTCAGGTTCTGTTCGGACATTTGTATCTGAGCATTTGTTCAGTTTCATTTAGGCTGCAAATTACATGTCCAAAGCACTTGCTTCGGGAGTATACCTGTTACTTGTCTTCATGCATAGTGAACCTTGTTTAGGAGACCTTTGTAGGACCATGTCCCATGCCAGACAATAAACCCGGCCATGCTACACTGCTGCTGCTTTACAGCGTGAATAGAAATAAATTGTATTTTTGATGTGCTCACAGTGTAAGATTTGGAATGAGAAATGAGCTGCATTCGTTTAAAACACGTCCATATGTCCCTTTTTGTCTTACCAAAAATGCAACTCAATGACATTTTGATGTCACAAACTATTACAAGTGGTCCGAGGACCACATGTGTCGCCCTTTAATGTTTCGTGTTTGTAACAAAAGGCAAAATGTGCACTTTTTAAAACAATCCAGAATTTAGGACTGGTAGGTGTTTCCCAAAACATTCGTTTGGGCGACACAAACAAAATACCCCACTGGTATTTTTTCTTTCACATTGATGGTGATTGAAGGTGCATGACGCATTTCCACCATTTTCCCCCCCGAAGTCGACCTCAAACGTGTTGCCTGACTTTGATTACTTCCCTTCGCTTTTTGTGTCAGGAGATAGTCAAATTAAAGGGAATGTACAACATTTGCTTTTGCTGCAATTTTCAGAAATAAATTGATATGGAGGATTAGTATGTTATAGAAAATATTGTTAAACTGACTTAATTCACGTTTTGGGCTTGTAGATGCTGGAAAAACCAAGAAAACCTATCATATTCTTGTAGTCTGGTTCCCTGACCCCACTTAAGATGAAACGGAGCAATTAATACACTTTGGGGAATTGTAAGGTCAGAGAACAAGTCTAGCAAGCTTGAACCCCTTTACAGATGTGTAATCAATTGCAAAGAAAAGTCAGAATAACTAAATATGAAAAAGTAGGAACAGTTTTTGAAAAAAGCCAGTTTTCTCCAACGCTGGTCGGCCGATCAGCGTTGGAAAAATACAGTTTTTCTTGAAAATGACAGCACACCAGGAGCCACGGTTTTAAAGGATGCTTTAGACTGTCATTCCCTAACAATTCAGTAAGGTATTACGTGATAATTTGATCATTCCGTTCTTTGATGTTTGCAAATGTTGTATCTTCCCTTTAAAGCCAACACCTCAGGACCAGTACTACTGCACTACTTCTCCTCAACCCATTTATATTTGTACATGTATATTACCCAATCCTCTGTCGGTAGACATCTCTGTCCAGTCGGTGGGCCAGGTACCCTCCAATACGATCCAGTTTCTCATTATGAGAGACGGCGTAGAAAGTCAGCTTCTCCATGTTACTACGCACCAAGCCATCCTAACATGAACGAAAATTGAACAAGAAATACTGTCGTTGTCAAATGTTGTGTTTCATATTATTTGCTAGTGGTATTTCCGAAGTCTAAGTCACAGAAATCCACACGGTTTACATTTCAAAATAAAGAGAAAATGCTGAAAAACCCACTTTCAAGTAAACGACAAAGGGAAACTGACTGAGGTGCATTATAGTAAATTGTTCTTTTTTAAAGGTTGAACACAGAAATAGACTGCAAAGTGGGGTTTGAACCTAAATCTCCAGATTGCTGTTCCGGTGCTCTACCAACTGAGCTATCAAGCCCTAGGTTGCCGGTTCCCCATGTTATCAATGTCTTTGTTCAAGGGGCGTTAGTCAGAAGCCATGAACCAATATGTAGCCAAGGATCAAGCCCAAAGTCAAGTCGCTAGCAATAATAACAATGCTGCAAAACTGGGAATTGCACTCAGACAGAATATGGCTTTTTATTACAAATGTTCAAATGAACCACAATGGGGAACCTTGCTTGGCATGTTATAATAGTCTTCTTTTTTTTAAGAATGAATATCAAATTGACTAAAGCGGGGTTTGAACCTACGACCTCCAGATTGCCGTTCCGGGGCAGCCAGGTTTGTGTGTGGCGACTATCATGACTATAGAGCCAAATCCAGTGTGACCAAGATGCTCACTGACCTCAATTGGGATCCCATCGAAACCAGGCGATAGACGCAATGACTAGTCACACTCCACAGAATTCTTAACCAGGACATCGACATTGACGCCAACTTATGCCTCAGACAGAAAACTATCAGATCCAGGAGAACCCACAACAAGCAGTTTGAAGTCCACCATCATACATCTACCACCTTTATTCAGTCTTTTTTTCCTGAATCCATTTCACTTTGGAATACCCTACCACATCAAACTGTCAACACAACTTCCTCTGTAACCTTCAAAAGCTCCATCCAAAACCAACAAAAACATCACAGCCCCTGCTAGACATTAATCCACTCTCGTCAACTTCCAGTTTAGTCCCTGGTAGACCGGTCGGGAGTTTGAATTACAAGGTACAAGGTACCAACTGTTAACTTACATCCGGCATTGCAGAGGCTGTTACCTTGCATACTTCCAGCAGTGAATAAGAAAAATAACAGCTACCACATGTACTGTGACAGCTGGACTGATGAGAGAACTAATGAAACAAACACTACTGGTGTGCTTACGGAACTGTACATACAATGTACATTAATTAATGTTGTGAAAACTCGACCCGAAACTGACTTCGGGTCGGGTCGGTTCGGCTTTTCCATCATGTCAGTCGGGTCGGGTCGGTTTCGGGTTTGCGATTTCCTGGCCAGGATGCGTCGGTTAATCAATATTGTGAAAAAAAAACCAAAACCAAAATAAACTGGAACAGTTTGAAAATTCACGAGGTGCAATAACTATTTCAGATTATACTGTGCCATGCCCAGCACGACCAACGTTGACCCATCTCGCGAGTGTGCACGTGATGTTTGCGGTCTATCACCCAACGACTCCTACAGTACGGTATGATTCTATAAAGATTAGGCAACGATTTCCATGCAATGCGGGTACTTGTAAGTTCAGGCACAAAAAGGGAACACAGTTCGGATTCAGTTTATAGGCCCATCTATTTTGTTTCGGGTCGGTTTGGCCTGGTCAACCCATACAGGGCTCTGGAGTGCTCTGAAACGTGCAAAACTAAATCAGGCCCACTTTTAAAACTCACAGTCTAGCCAGCAAATTTCTCCATAAATTCCACTAGGGCAAAGAAAATGTCCTCAGTATTTCACCAACCAAGTTTGCAGGCCAAATTCAATTTTTAAAGGAGACAATTCTTCCATAATTTACACATGAGAGGGAAGTCAACTGATTTCAAAATGGAGCTAAATACTAGACTGGTACATGTCCAACCATGGTCCAACTATTTCAAAAGACTGACCTCTTCATTCAGTGTCAATAGTCTGGTGGCTTGACTATGGAGAAATGTGTAGTAAATTGGGACTAGTTCCCGCTTCATGCCACATGTTTCTTAAATTCTTTTGGCATGGTTGATTGATGCAGTACTGAAGCTGTGTTGGACTGGTTGTTTCATGTGCCAGTCTATTTCCTTGTTTTGCATGTTTTCAATACCTTAAGTTTTGGGACTCTCATACACAGTATTGAGAGTCCCAAATTTTCGGACTAGGTCAACCCAACCCGATGCACAACATTAGGCCCTACACGTAGGGCTTTTTTGTAAACATGATGCCAGATCATGTACGTATATCCAAACTCACCTCGGGATCCGCTGGGAATATGCTGTCCACCAAACGCTTGTACCGTGGCTTACATGATGACAGGCAGTTACAGCACCCTGCATAAACGTAATGGGTCATGCTGGTAAACACGCCTGGTATGCATAAATGCCAAGCAGTGAGCGGGATAGCAGAGGAAAAAGGAGCCCATGCGTGTGCATTTCGGTCATGCATAAAGAAAGTCAAAGCGCAGAATATATAGTGTAATTTCCACAACGAAAAAACAAAGTGTGTAGGAAAATGCCAATTATAAGCAATTTCAAAAATCAAAATTAATCATGAGAGTAAATATTACAAATAGAAATAAATTAAAAAAAATACAATGGATTGACCCCAATAAATTTCATGCACCATCGACCATTGAAGATTATTGGTTTTGAGGAGAATAAACAAAATAAGCATCGGGTTTTGGGTGTAAAGAGAAAGACAAATTGTCATAATATGAATTGACATCTACTTGTACTGATTATAGACTGTAAAATTCCACTTTTAAATATTATTAAAATGGTAGAGACACATTTAATTGAATAATTGGCCAATTAGAAACTAAAATGTGCATCTTTTAATGCGTTACTTTGAAGTCCAACTGAGCGAAGTACTCCTAGAACTATGAGGCCCATGTAGTGGAGCCTCATACTAGTTCTAGGAGTACAACTGAAGCAGTTGGGAAGAACCTTTTTTTCACACTCTCCATAGCTTTGTACACAACCAAAGCACTGACGTGTGAATACTGCATTCCTCTCTCCCTATAAAAACTTACCAGGCATCGCTCTAGTTTTCCCGGAACTGGTTCAACGCAATCGAACGGCAATACGGGGAGTTTGTGCAAGATTCACGCCCCTCGTTTCTCATGTCCCTGCAGAACTTAACCAGGCTGATCTTGGCACGAAAATCAGGCCGGATTTTCGGCTGGCCGGATTTTCGGCTAAGCACTATTTTTACGGCGGCGCGCCGCCGTGAAGATTACGACTACGGTGGCCCTAAACAGCCATTGCAAATAAACCTTGGAAGAAAACGAATTATAAAGGAAGTTCAACTTCTTATCACGGTGAATTACCTTAAATAACCGAAACTGTTGTTTATTCGACTCTAAAGTAAATCGTAATGAAAACTGTAGCAATTTATTTTAAGAATTGGGAATGTTAAAGTTATAAATGTTAACGTTGCTGAATAAAGGTTCTGCCTTAAAACCGGTGAGAGGGCGCTATATCCGCCAGACTGCCACTCAAGTAGTGGTGCGTTGCGGGAAGGACCGGGTCCTAGGCATGAGAATCCTGTTTAAACAGGAATTCCTATTTATTTTTGCCAAAATGTCCCGGGGGTGCCTCATTTCACATTTTTCTTTCCTTTTTTTCATAAAAATTAATGCTCAAACGGCCAGAACGCAATTTTCTTTTCCCAAACCACAGGGTTGTTTAGCGCCCTCTACGATTCTTTTATGACACGTACGTACGCAGGTAAAGAAAATACGGATATCCCATTTTGAAATGATTTTGTACCATCCTAAATGTCCGAAATGTCCCGTTCCAATTGCAAACACGGGTTGAGGGACATCCAAAGTGTATTCTATTCGCGCCCCGAAGAAATCGGTATTGAAACAGAGTCAGCCCAATGAAATTAATGCAACGATTGATAATTACAATACAAAAGACCGCTTTTTGCAAAGAAAATACGGATATCCCATTTTGAAATGATTTTGTACCATCCTAAATGTCCGAAATGTCCCGTTCCAATTGCAAACACGGGTTGAGGGACATCCAAAGTGTATTCTATACGCGCCCCGAAGAAATCGGTATTGAAACAGAGTCAGCCCAATGAAATTAATCCAACGATTGATAATTACAATACAAAAGACCGGTTTTTGCAAAGAAAATACGGATATCCCATTTTGAAATGATTTTGTACCATCCTACATGTCCGAAATGTCCCGTTCCACTTGCATACACGGGTTAAGGGACTCTCAAAGTGTATTCTATTCGCGCCCCGAATAAATCGGTATTGAAACAGAGTCAGCCCAATGAAATTAATCCAACGATTGATAATTAACGTACAAAACAGCCGTTTTCCAACGAAAATACGGATATCCCATTTTGAAATGATTTTGTACCATCCTAAATGTCCGAAATGTCCCGTTCCAATTGCATACACGGGTTGAGGGACATCCAAAGTGTATTATATTCGCGCCCCGAATAAATCGGTATTGAAACAGAGTCAGCCCAATGAAATTAATCCAACGATTGATAATTACAATACAAAAGACCGGTTTTCCAACGAAAATACGGATATCCCATTTTGAAATGATTTTGTACCATCCTAAATGTCCGAAATGTCCAGTTCCAATTGCATACACGGGTTGAGGGACATCCAAAGTGTATTCTATTCGCGCCCCGAATAAATCGGTATTGAAACAGAGTCAGCCCAATTAAATTAATCCAACGATTGATAATTTACGTACAAAACAGCCGTTTTCCAACGAAAATACGGATATCCCATTTTGAAATAATTTTGTACCATCCTAAATGTCCGAAATGTCCCGTTCCACTTGCAAACACGGGTTAAGGGACTCTCAAAGTGTATTCTATTCGCGCCCCGAAGAAATCGGTATTGAAACAGAGTCAGCCCAATGAAATTAATCCAACGATTGATAATTACAATACAAAAGACCGGATTTTGCAAAGAAAATACGGATATCCCATTTTGAAATGATTTCGTACCATCCTACGTGTCCAAAATGTCCCGTTCCAATTTCATACCCGGGTTAAGGGACTCTCAAAGTGTATTCTATTCGCGCCCCGAATAAATCGGTATTGAAACAGAGTCAGCCCAATTAAATTAATCCAAAGATTGATAATTAACGTACAAAACAGCCGTTTTCCAACGAAAATACGGATATCCCATTTTGAAATGATTTTGTACCATCCTAAATGTCCGAAATGTCCCATTCCAATTGCATACACGGGTTGAGGGACATCCAAAGTGTATTCTATTCGTGCCCCGAATAAATCGGTATTGAAACAGAGTCAGCCCAATTAAATTAATCCAACAATTGATAATTACAATACAAAAGACCGCTTTTTGCAAAGAAAATACGGATATCCCATTTTGAAATGATTTTGTACCATCCTAAATATCCGAAACGTCCCGTTCCACTTGCATACACGGGTTAATGGACTCTCAAAGTGTTTTCTATTCGCGCCCCGAATAAATCGGTATTGAAACAGAGTCAGCCCAATTAAATTAATCCGACGATTGATAATTAACGTACAAAATAGCCGTTTTACAACGAAAATTCGGATATCCCAATTTAATATGATTTTGTACCATCCTAAATGTCCGAAATGTCCCGTTCCAATTGCATACACGGGTTGAGGAACATCCAAAGTGTATTCTATTCGCGCCCCGAATAAATCGGTATTGAAACAGAGTCAGCCCAATGAAATTAATCCGACGATTGATAATTACAATACAAAAGACTGGTTTTTGCAAAGAAAATACGGATATCCAATTTTGAAATGATTTTGTACAATCCTAAATGTCCAAAACGTCCCGTTCCAATTGCATACACGGGTTAAGGGACTCTCAAAGTGTTTTCTATTCGCGCCCCGAATAAATCGGTATTGAAACAGAGTCAGCCCAATTAAATTAATCCGACGATTGATAATTAACGTACAAAACAGCCGTTTTACAACGAAAATTCGGATATCCCAATTTAATATGATTTTGTACCATCCTAAATGTCCGAAATGTCCCGTTCCAATTGAATACACGGGTTGAGGGACATCCAAAGTGTATTCTATTCGCGCCCCGAATAAATCGGTATTGAAACAGAGTCAGCCGAATTAAATTAATCCAACGATTGATAATTAACGTACAAAACAGCCGTTTTCCAACGAAAATACGGATATCCCATTTTGAAATGATTTTGTACCATCCTAAATGTCCGAAATGTCCCGTTCCAGTTGCAAACACGGGTTGAGGGACATCCAAAGTGTATTCTATTCGCGCCCCGAATAAATCGGTATTGAAATAGAGTCAGCCCAATGAAATTAATCCAACGATTGATAATTACAATACAAAAGACCGGTTTTTGCAAAGAAAATACGGATATCCCATTTTGAAATGATTTTGTACCATCCTAAAGTCCGAAACGTCCCGTTCCACTTACATACACGGGTTAAGGGACTCTCAAAGTGTTTTCTATTCGCGCCCCGAATAAATCGGTATTGAAACAGAGTCAGCCCAATTAAATTAATCCGACGATTGATAATTAACGTACAAAATAGCCGTTTTACAACGAAAATTCGGATATCCCAATTTAATATGATTTTGTACCATCCTAAATGTCCGAAATGTCCCGTTCCAATTGCATACACGGGTTGAGGGACATCCAAAGTGTATTCTATTCGCGCCCCGAATAAATCGGTCTTGAAACAGAGTCAGCCCAATTAAATTAATCCAACGATTGATAATTACAATACAAAATACTGGTTTTTGCAAAGAAAATACGGATATCCCATTTTGAAATGATTTTGTACCATTCTAAATGTCCGAAACGTCCCGTTCCACTTGCATACACGGGTTAAGGGACTCTCAAAGTGTTTTCTATTCGCGCCCCGAATAAATCGGTATTGAAACAGAGTCAGCCCAATTAAATTAATCCGACGATTGATAATTAACGTACAAAATAGCCGTTTTACAACGAAAATTCGGATATCCCAATTTAATATGATTTTGTACCATCCTAAATGTCCGAAATGTCCCGTTCCAATTGCATACACGGGTTGAGGGACATCCAAAGTGTATTCTATTTGCGCCCCGAATAAATCGGTATTGAAACAGAGTCAGCCCAATTAAATTAATCCAACGATTGATAATTAACGTACAAAACAGCCGTTTTTCAACGAAAATACGGATATCCAATTTTGAAATGATTTTGTACCATCCTAAATGTCGGAAATGTCCCGTTCCAATTGCAAACACGTGTTGAGGGACATCCAAAGTGTATTCTATTCGCGCCCCGAATAAATCGGTATTGAAACAGAGTCAGCCCAATGAAATTAATCCAACGATTGATAATTACAATACAAAAGACCGGTTTTTGCAAAGAAAATACGGAAATCCCATTTTGAAATGATTTTGTACCATCCTACATGTCCGAAATGTCCCGTTCTAATTGCATACACGGGTTAAGGGACTCTCAAAGTGTATTCTATTCGCGCCCCGAATAAATCGGTATTGAAACAGAGTCAGCCCAATGAATTAATCCAACGATTGATAATTACAATACAAAACAGCCGGTTTCCAACGAAATACGGATATCCCAATTTGAAATGATTTTGTACCATTCTAAATGTCCGAAATGTCCCGTTCCACTTGCATACACGGGTTAAGGGACTCTCAAAGTGTATTCTATTCGCGCCCCGAATAAATCGGTATTGAAACACAGTCAGCCCAATTAAATTAATCCAACGATTGATAATTTACGTACAAAACAGCCGTTTTCCAACAAAAATACGGATATCCCATTTTCAAATGATTTTGTACCATCCTACATGTCCGAAATGTCCCGTTCCACTTGCATACACGGGTTAATGGACTCTCAAAGTGTTTTCTAATCGCGCCCCGAATAAATCGGTATTGAAACAGAGTCAGCCCAATTAAATTAATCCGACGATTGATAATTAACGTACAAAATAACCGTTTTACAACGAAAATTCGGATATCCCAATTTAATATGATTTTGTACCATCCTAAATGTCCGAAATGTCCCGTTCCAGTTGCATACACGGGATAAGGGACTCTCGAAGTGTATTCTATTCGCGCCCCGAATAAATCGGTATATTGAAACAGAGTCAGCCCAATTAAATGAATCCAACGATTGATAATTACGATACAAAAGACCGGTTTTTGCAAAGAATATGCGGATATCCCAATTTGAAATGATTTTGTACCATCCTAAATGTCCGAAATGTCCCGTTCCAATTACATACACGGGTTGAGGGACATCCAAAGTGTATTCTATTCGCGCCCCGAATAAATCGGTATTGAAACACAGTCAGCCCAATTAAATTAATCCGACGATTGATAATTAATGTACAAAATAGCTGTTTTACAACGAAAATACAGATATCCCATTGTGAAATGATTTTGTACCATCCTAACTGTCCGTAATGTCCCGTTCCAATTGCATACAGGGCTAAAGGACTTCCAAAGTGTATTCTATTCGCGCCCAGAATAAATAAGTATTGAAACAGTGTCAGCTAAATTAAATTAACCCGACAACTGATATAAATTAAGATATAAAACACCGGTTTTTGCAAAGAAAATACGGATATCCCATTTTAAAATGATTTGCCTTCAAAGGGATAATCGAAAAATATTTCATATAAAGCGCCCCGAGAAAATCTGTTGATTGAAAAACCCAGCCCAATTTGTTTCTAATGCAGTTGGAGGGATTGGGCAGACTTGTATAAGGACACACTGCAGACCTCACACCGGGAAACACTGTTCTATCAATCAACATGCAGATAAGATAATTGACCTCACAAATAAGTCCCCAGCGGCCAGCCTGGCAACTGCCAGCCACATGGTCGTAAAATTAATGGTTCCCATGTGGATGGCCTGCTCGAGCTGAGGCGTATGTATCAGCCCATAGATCAGCAACCAGCCAACCCAAATACAAGTAGTCTGGTTTCGCCATTATGGTATGGAGCGATTGTGTGCTGAAATATAGGTGGACAGTTTTTTTTTGGAACACAATACATACGGAGTATTAGTTTTTCCTTCCTAGGGTAGCCTATACTACACTAATCCACAAACTGTCCCTGATTATGTTTTAATAAATCATGCTGAACAAGGCAAGGGCAAATTCACCAAAATGTTTCCTACTGTTCAGACATATTTCAACATGATAATTTTATCTGCACACTCATCAAAGTGTCAGGTTTATTTGGAGTGAGGAATGGCATTCATAAGATAAGCGCCGGGGGAGGGTGATTGTATCTACTCATCAAAGTGTCGGGTTTATTTGGTATGGTGTGACGAATGCCATTTCACATACAAGATAATGAAAAGCGTATACATGTATGTTTCTGTAATGTAAGTGATTTTATTTTCCATATTGAGCAACATGCAATTTTTAAAGTTGGCATATAATTGTAATTTCATTGATCTTGCGGGTAAGATTGAAATACGAAATCTAATATACACCGCTATTGGGATTTACCCACATGAGTGAATTTGTCCATGTCCATGATTTAACCACACTGTAATGAAGTCAAATCCTATTTCTATCGACTATATGCAACCTCTTCAACTATTAAAAGTGCAGGGGATGCATTTTGTTGTTCTGATAAACAAGATGGGAAATTGGACTGGGGTATATATATTTCGACTGACTTCTGATGCAGCTTATAAAAAATCAAATGGTCGAGGCCGATTGATGAATGACGGAACTTTCACGTTAATCATTACATTTGGTATCTTTCATTTGCTATCCGCTCCGTGCACAAGTACCTCATTAACGGCCAGAAAAGGAGAGTTGACGCCTGACGCTCATGCGAAGACACGGTTGTTATAGCTTTTGCACACTCAGGAAGTCGTGCGTACTTTGCGCACGAATCAGTACATACAGTACGCGCACGCTGTGTCCCCCGTCCACGGAGCTCGCAAAAGAGGTAAAAACGCGCCGTCTTTTGGTCTCGCACTGAGCCCATACTGTGCTTCTTGGATTAATAAATTCAAGGTCATCCAACCCTTAGATATTTTAAAAACAATGGATAGCAAAAACGGTAAAAGTAAAAGGGTGACAAAAGAGGAATTTTTGTCATTAACGATGGAACAAATTCATTCCAATTAAATCCAAAGCCGGAAATCTGTATTTCTGATGAAAAATGTTTGTTTTGCCCGAATTCTAGACTCGGTATGAAAATTAATTGGGCTGAGACTGTTTCAATACCAATTTATTCGGGCGCTTATAAAGTAAACTTTGAAATTCATTTCACCCTCCTAGCCGTTCAGATCTGAATTATTTTGTAATTAACGATGGAACAAAATCGTTTGAAAATACGGCTTTCCGTTTCAATCAATGTCAATGGATGGCAAAAAGCCTGATCTCCGTCTTATAATTCAATTCATTGGGCGGTGCTTTTTAACGAACAGATTTTCTCGGTGCGCTAATAAAATCTTTGTTGATCATCTGATTCATCTCTTTGAAGGATTGTTTAAAAAAAAATTTGAATTTCTGTCATTAACGATGGAACAAATTCATTCCAAAGCTGGAAATCGGTATTTCTGATGGCCTAGGTATGAAATTAATTGGGCTGAGACTAATTCATCACCAATTAATTCGGGGCGCTTATAAAACAGACTTTGGAAGTCACTTTACCGATGTATCGAATTAGGTCTGGAAATTTATGACATTTACGATGGAACAAAATCGTTTGAATATACGGTTTCCGTCTTACTTTTATCCCATTGGTGGTCCGCGTCCGCCTTATTGATCACGGGGAGACAGGGCTCAACGGTCGGCCGGCGCGAAGCGGTCCGCGCCTGCTAGCGCCGGCCGGGCTGTCCCTGGGACAAAATTGGCCGCCGTAATCGGTCTTCCCTTCACCGCACTACAAACAACGAGTTTTGGGCAAAAAGCCTGCTCTCCGTCTCAGAATTGATTTTAATTTGGCTGGGCTTTTGGAACGGGACATTTCGGACATTAAGGATGGTACAAAATCATTTCAAAATGGGATATCCGTATTTTCTTTGGGAAAACAGGTCTTTTGTATCGTAATTATCAATTGTCAGATTAATTTAATTGGGCTGACTCTGTTTCAATACCAATTTATTCGGGGCGCAAATAGAATACACTTTAGATGTCCCTTAACCCGTGTATGCAATTTGAATCGGACATCTCGGACATTTAGGGTGGTACAAAATCATTACAAATTGGGATATCCGTATTTTCGTTGGAAAACGGCTGTTTTGTAAGTTAATTTTCAATCGTCGGATTAATTTAATTGGGCTGACTCTGTTTCAATACCAATTTATTCGGGGCGCGAATAGAATACACTTTGAGAGTCCCTTAACCCGTGTATGCAATTGGAACGGGACATTTTGGACATTTAGGATGGTACAAAATCATTTCAAATGGGATGTCCGTATTTTGTTGGGAAAACCGTTGTTTTGCATGGTAATCATCAATCGTGGGATTAATTTAATTGGGCTGGCACGTTTTTCAATACCGATTTATTGGGGGCGCGAATAGAATACACTTTGGATGTCCCTCAACCCCTGTATGCAATTGGAACGGGACATTTCAGACATTTAGGATGGTACAAAATCATTTCAAAATGGGATACCCGTACTTTCTTTGGAAAACGGCTGTTTTGTTCGTTAATTATCAATCGTTGGATTTAAATTAATTGGGCTGACTCTGTTTCAATACCGATTTATTCGGGTCGCGAATAGAATACACTTTGAGAGTCCCTTAACCCGTGTATGCAATTGGAACGGGACATTTCGGACATTTAGGATGGTACAAAATCATTTCAAATGGGATGTCCGTATTTTGTTGGGAAAACCGTTGTTTTGCATGGTAATCATCAATCGTGGGATTAATTTAATTGGGCTGACACGTTTTTCAATACCGATTTATTCGGGGCGCGAATAGAATACACTTTGGATGTCCCTCAACCCGTGTATGCAATTGGAATGGGACATTTCGGACATTTAGGATGGTACAAAATCATTTCAAAATGGGACATCCGTACTTTCTTTGGAAAACGGCTGTTTTGTACGTTAATTATCAATCGTTGGATTAATTTAATTGGGCTGACTCTGTTTCAATACCGATTTATTCGGGGCGCAAATTGAATACACTTTGGATGTCCCTCAAGCCGTGTGTTTAATTGAAACGGGACATTTCGGACATTTAGGATGGTACAAAATCATTTCAAATGGGATGTCCGTATTTTGTTGGGAAAACCGTTGTTTTGCATGGTAATCATCAATCGTGGGATTAATTTAATTGGGCTGACACGTTTTTCAATAGCGATTTATTCGGGGCGCGAATAGAATACACTTTGGATGTCCCTCAACCCGTGTATGCAATTGGAATGGGACATTTTGGACATTTAGGATGGTACAAAATCATTTCAAAATGGGACATCCGTACTTTCTTTGGAAAACGGCTGTTTTGTACGTTAATTATCAATCGTTAGATTAATTTAATTGGGCTGACTCTGTTTCAATACCGATTTATTCGGGGCGCGAATAGAATACACTTTAAGAGTCCCTCAACCCGTGTATGCAATTGAAACGGGACATTTCGGACATTTAAGATGGTACAAAATCATTTCAAAATGGGATATCTGTATTTTCTTTGCAAAAAATGGTCTTTTGTATCCTTATTATCAACTATCTGATTAATTTAATTGGGCTGACTGTGTTTCAATACCGATTTATTCGGGGCGCGAATAGAATACACTTTGAGAGTCCCTTAACCCGTGTATGCAATTGGAACGGGACATTTTGGACATTTAGGATGGTACAAAATCATTTCAAATGGGATGTCCGTATTTTGTTGGGAAAACCGTTTTTTTGAATGGTAATCATCAATCACGGGATTAATTTAATTGGGCTGACACGTTTTTCAATACCGATTCATTCGGGGCGCGAATAGAATACACTTTGGATGTCCCTCAACCCGTGTATGCAATTGGAATGGGACATTTCGGACATTTAGGATGGTACAAAATCATTTCAAAATGGGACATCCGTACTTTCTTTGGAAAACGGCTGTTTTGTACGTTAATTATCAATCGTTGGATTAATTTAATTGGGCTGACTCTGTTTCAATACCGATTTATTCGGGGCGCGAATTGAATACACTTTGGATGTCCCTCAAGCCGTGTCACTGGAACGGGACATTTCGGACATTTAGGATGGTACAAAATCATTTCAAAAATTGAGTATCCGTATTTTTGTTGTAAAACGGCCATTTTGTACATTAATTATCAATCGTCGGATTAATTTCATTGGGCTGACTCTGTTTCAATACCGATTTATTCGGGGCGCGAATAGAATACACTTGGGATGTCCCGTAACCCGTGTATGCAATTAGAACGGGACATTTCGAGCATTTAGGATGGTACAAAATCATTTCAAAATGGGATATCCGTATTTTCTTTGGAAAAACCGGTCTTTTGTATCCTTATTATCAACTATCTGATTAATTTAATTGGGCTGACTGAGTTTCAATACCGATTTATTCGGGGCGCGAATAGAATACACTTTGGATGTCCCTTAACCCGTAATGCAATTGGAACGGGACATTTCTGGCATTGAGGAGGGTACAGAATCATTTTACATTGAATACCTGCGTACGTACGTGTCATAAAAGTATCGTAGAGGGCGCTAAACAACCAGGTAGTTTGGGAAAAGAAAATCGCGGCCGGGCATTAATTTTTATGAAAAAAAAAGGAAAGAAAAATGTGAAATGAGGCACCCCCGGGACATGTTGGCAAAAAACAAATAGGAATTCCTGTTTAAACAGGATTCTCATGCCTAGGACCCGGTCCTTCCCGCAACGCACCACTACTTGAGTGGCAGTCTGGCGGATATAGCGCCCTCTCATCGGCTATAGGACAGAACCTTAAAATTTATAACATTTACATTCCCAATTCTGAAAATAAATTGCCACAGTTTTCATTACGATTTACTTTAGAGTCGAATAAACAACAGTTTCAGTTATTTAAGGTAATTCACCGTGATAAGAAGTTGAACTTCCTTTATAAATCCTTTTCTCCTAAGGTTTATTTGCAATGACTGTTTAGGGCCACCGTAGTGGTAATCTTCACGGCGGCGCGCTGCCGTAAAAATAGTGCCTAACCGAAAATCCGGCCAGCCGAAAATCCGGCCCAATTTTCGTGCCAAGATCAGCCTGGTCAGAACTTACTGAGGCAAAATCAACACCATCTTGGCATCCGTATTAATTCATGAAAATGTGAGTGACTACAGTTAAACAAAAGCCGGAAAATGTTTAAGTACAAAAACACAGTAAGTGCGCATGTTCAGTGCATATCCGGCAAACTAACGTTTACTGAAGGTTTGCCGTCTCCGGCAAAATATCCACTGCCTTTAATTATTTTAAATGCAAAAATTTAATGCCGTCAATATCTTTCGTGATGTGGGCCTTTTATAGCGCCCTCAATTGACAATTCGTAAACAAGAAATGAGGTTATTGAAATGTGGAATTCGTTGTGGTTCTGGCTTCTGATGCTGGTCACGTGAGAATAATAAATTGTTAACTGAAGACTTTTGTAGTCGAAGTTAAATGAAATGATCTGATCTTAGGTCTCACGTCAAACGAATTTGATGTTCTTGAACAAAATTTGGACCCATAGTGACTTGGAGTGTCCATGTCGGGCTTTCTAAATCTCAAGAAGTCCAGCGCTGCCAGAGCCGAAATTTTGAAACCCCTTAAAAATGTGGGTTGTCTTAATTTTAATAGTATTAACAAACAAAGATTCGAGAAAGTGGAGCTGTTCATGTACAATCTATTAGGTATATGAATTTGGATTGTCATCTGAGCATTCATTACTTCCGTCCGTTTAATCATCTCCCCGTGACCCGTTAATTGTTAGCATGGGGGTCGCAAGGGGGGGGGGGAATTAACGTTTGCCCCCCCCCGGAAAAGCCAAAAAAAATTATAATAATTACAAGGGGGGGGGGGGGATTATGAAAAGGAAACAAACAGAGACGGGAAGTCATACTGCCGTTCATTTATCGGGTTGAGGGGCAAATGTCTCTGCCCACCCTCGAAAAATGATAAATCGAGAATATGCTGGAAAAGTGCAGGGATTTGAAGGGGGGGGGGGGGAATGTGCTTTGCCCACCCTCTAGAGAAAATCCTAGCGACGCCCATGGTTCGTTGTTATTGGGCGCTAGGTCTATGCACCTATCATTAACCGAGGGTTTCGGCCTCGAAACCTATTCGTTGACACTGACATAAAATGCTGACAGTTATATAACATTTAAAATTGCGGATTTCCCTTTTAATTGCAAGAAATAACTTGAGACAAAGTAAATACGAGTACAAATTAGTGTACTTTCTCCACTGAGTACCATAGGCTACAGTGTTGTACAGGGTGAGTCATAAAAACACGAAACCCAATTGTCGGAACTATTGTTTTAGTGGAGTTCTGTATGTAGCACTTTCAAAATCTAGGATATGAAAGCCCAATTGAAAAGTTTTCTCAAGAATCTTCAAATCACTTGTGTACTTTTTAAGTAACGTAATTTTAAACACAACCACCGTTTTAAAGTTCTGTCCACGGATCACAAAAAGGGTGTGCGTTCTGTCGGCAAAACGAACACAATTCACAAACATCCCTATGTGATTTGTTTTCGTTTTGCTGAAAGAACACTTACCTTTTTGTGATCCGTGGACAGAACTTAAAAACGTTGGTTGTGAATTACAAGTCCGTAACCTGACAAGAACATGACTGATTTAAATGATTCTTGTACTAAAAGAAAGATTATGAATTTAGCTTTCATATCTTAGAGTTTGAAAATGTTTGAAAACAATCAAAACTTCACTAAAACAATAGTCCCGACATTTGGGTTTCGTGGTTTTTGACTCACCCTGTAGTCGAGAACTTTCCTAAGATCTCACATGAAGCTTCTGTTCGTGAAATACCGGATTTGACTCAAATAAAACATGAACTAATGATGAAAGATTATCGGTCCTCTGACATTTGGATTGAATGAGTGTTAAAAACGGAATTCAAAATAAACTTTTAATCAGGAAATAGTCCATATCGATCTAAAAAGGTCCGTTGAATCATGGAGGAATATTCCTCCATGGTTGAATGGAGGTGAGAGTTTGACTCTAAAAATTACATTTATACCCGAACGATAAATGCTGATTCAAATTTAAATTTATATAAAAATCAGTATTCTTTCAGAATTCCATTTTTTTACTTTATGTTTTGTAATGGACAATTATTATTTAAGGGAATGAAATTTGAATTTCTTGAAAGTTCTCGGACATGTGTCGAATACAACACTGTTAATTATTAATACATACATTTCATATAATTTCTATATATTTTTTTAAAATACAAATTGGTTAAGCAAACGTCTTTGACAAGTATCGAACTCCACAACTATGTACTTTAATTTGGCAAGCAAAAACTACAAAACAAACAGAATATACCCACTTAGAAAACACCCCCAAATAAAAGAATATAACAAATAAACCACAAAACACAACCACCCGAATTATTATACCAATACCAAATCATTGCCCTTATTCACTACGCACTAACGCATTAAGTCTATTCGGCCTTTAAAAGATTGAGTTAAAAAAACCAGTGCATAAAAATATCCAAAAAAATATATCCCCCATAATCGCCGTATATCTCAAAATGCGAGGCAACTAAACATGTTTCACGAGTGACCTTTTTTTCTTGCAAGCCTGTCAAAACGTTTGCAAGATAATCGAAGTACTCTATTTTAAGTTCAGCTCATTTGAGCTCCTACATTCACTGCAACTGCACACTCTCTGTGCCTTGAGAGTCTTGCACACTCGTTCATCATAAGTTATGAATCAAAGAATGTATAAAGCCATGCGCAAAGAAGCCAATTTTCCAAAATGCGATTATTTCACGACTTCTGTTGATGCATCTGATTGGTAAACTTTAGCAAAACTTGTCCTTTGAAAACTACTTGAAACCAACTTAAACATGTATCTAATATAGGCCTACCTGGTTTTGTATCATTAAGGTGTCATTTTATTATTTTATTGGCATAGTATAGTTGCAAACTGATCAAGGAAAATAAGTCACGCGTAGAGTCCAACTCAGTCCGAATTTTGGTTGAGCGAACAATCAAGACTCATGAGCTTCGCAGCTGAGTTTCGATACAATACAAGAAATGAATAATATATATTTACCGAGTGTATAAATTTGGGCTTGCATCTCTGATTTGTGGGCCCAATAGGTGACTATTGTCTCTCCACACGGTCTCATAATAATCAAAACTATATCTTCGTAAGAATTGATATCCCTTTCAGACAGCCTTGCAAAATAAATTGAATGCCTCCCCATAAAAAACAAAAACAATAAATAAAACAAAAACAAAACCCCAAACCAAACCAAACCCGAACAAAGCATCCCCCAAATAATCTTTCTTCAAAAATGAACGGCCGATTAGCTGAACATGTTTGGCACTTTTGGGATTACATCATGTAGATGTATTATATCACGAGGGACTTTTACGAAGGCTGCACATCGATCTATAATAAGTTCCCTTGAAATGTCTGTACTTGCCCTAAACCTCCGCCAACTCACACATGTTTACGTTACATATCTAGTGTGGACATTCCTTTGTTTTTGTGTAGTTACCGGTGAAAAACCTGTGAAAAAACTCATTAACTCACACTGCAAAAGCTCTTTCAACATGATTCCCTTGCGTGTTTCTCTTCATTTTGCGACGGATAAAGATTACCCAAAAATGCCCCTAAACCTGTTTTCCAGAGAAGGTGAAACCTTGTGTGGATGTGGACAAGTCCACACCAGGCGCGGTTCTAGAACCAAAGTTTTTGGGGGGGGGTAGCAGGGTGAATCCAGAATTTTTTTTCAGGGAGGCGTGCTGAAATGTAGACCGGTTATTTTCTCCAGACACTTAGGCCTCCGAAAATCAATAGGTGTGTGTGTGTGGGGGTGTTGGGTGTGGGTGGGTGGGTGTGAGTTTGTGTTACATACCCTATGTGGACTTGTGAACAAAAGAGGTCCACATAATGCAGGTTGTGTGAACCTTATGTGGACTAAGCCGTGTCCACATAAGGTTTTGCCCTTTCTGGAAAACAGGTTTAGAGGCATTTTTGGGTTAGGTTTATCTGTAGCAGAATGAAGAGAAACACTATAGGGAATCATAGAAAAAAAATTGGGTTAAAAGAGTTTTCACAGTTTGAGTAAAGTTATTTTTTGTACCGAGTTTTCTTAACTACACGAAAACAAAGCAATGTCCACACAAGGTATGTAACACACGTCTGGGTGTGTGTGTGTGTGTGTGTGTGTGTGTGGGGGGGGGGTGGGGGCTCATGCCATATTTTTAATGGGGAGCGCCAATAAAATCCTAAAATCATTCACACTATATTAACTACAAATGCACCCTTGTCACGACTATTTCTTTAGGGGTGACCGTTCGCATGTACATCACAATCCTTCTTTTTGCTAATGCAATTTCTTTTTACGGAATTTATTTTGGGGGGGCTAGACAAAAAAAAAAATTTTTTTTGGGGGGGCTAAAGCCCTTCCCAGCCCCCCCCCGGTATGTGTGCGCCTGGTCCACACAACGTACCTGAAAACTGGTTTATGTGGACATCTTTGTTCGGCAGTCCGCACAGTGAATGCAATGCTTGTACGTCAAGAGCTAGCCCTCGATACTCGGCTAGGTAAACCAGTAGGTACACATATTTTTTTATGAACCCTTTCAAGTACTATTTCTTCACAGAGTTGCATCTCTCGGTAATATAATATTTTAAATGAAAGACCAAAATAAGTACCTAAATGCATATTTACAAAGCAATACTCAAACCCTTATAGTACCATTATCAACAAATTAAATGGCGTAAGGTCAATCGTGTACGTTTCAAATCGGTTTCCAACCGCACACATCAAAACATAGATACCACACTCTAGTACAGACGTCAGTATTTTGATTTCCCCTCTTTCTTGCCTTCTGACGAGGCCACCGTGACTTCGGGATGCTTTAACACAGCGATAAAAACTTGACTTTTTGAATGAGAAACTTGCGAAACATGAATTTGTGTACCTAGAAATTTCGGAGTTAGTAAAAATAAAAATACGAAAAAAAAGGACTGCAAAAAGGTATCCTTCTTAGATGTAGATTAGACTGAGGGTTGTTGACAAATACAGCATTCATCAGAGCTATACCCCAAACTGTCATCGAAAACGTGTTCGAAAAACTTCGGATATTTTCGAAAACGCGAGGAATGCTTCCTGTTTTAGGGACTACGTGACCTGAAAGCGGTAAGGATTCGACGAAAAAAAAATCGAAATATTTTCATTTGGGAAATACATGTTAAAAAGTGCAGACCAGTATAAAGAAACCGTCACAGACACCAATGATCAAAGCTCTCACTTAAGAAATACGCCAAGGCCTTCCGAAATATAGTGGGGTTCAACGTGGGGCACTTCGACGCTGAAAAAATGCCTGGGTTAATTTTACCCCAAAAAGGGTGAAACTGCAACTACCCAGAATTGGGTTGTTCTATTACCAATTGTTTGGGTTAGAATTTCTGTTAAATTCACCAAAAGTTGTAGTCATATAAGACCAAATTTTAGTTGGTCTTGTATAAGTCCTGAAGTCCACCATCATTATGATTCTAATTCCATGCCAGAATCCTCAGAAATCACACACCCTCAAATAAAAATGGTCACAATACCCTTATTATACGAGAGAACTCGACAGTATACAAATCATGATTTGTTCTGCGAGTGCAATATACCTCATGCGTTACAGGCGTCTACGCGTATTCTTTGTTATTTTAATCTCGTAACAATGAATTTACAAAAGGTTTACTCACGCTTTTTCTAGGCAATTCAAAACCATTGCCCTCTATAACTCCGCCTTAACGCAAAAGGTCTATTTGGGGCTTATTTACTGGCCTGCAACCTTTTTCAGTGTATCAATTTTGATAGCAATTTTCTCGGCGTTGTCTGTGATCCAGCGAGTTAGATCCAAAATCTGGAAGGTCCTTTCTTCCTGGTTGTTTGGTTGTATGGACACTGTGTCTGGGATGGCGCCACCTTTTTTGCAATCTTCAAGAAATTGCTCCATTGCAATAAACTGGTAGTTCTCCTCATCTGTGCACGGCTGGGCCTGGGAAATTCAAGTTAGTAAAAGACTCTTACATTTGGCACTCTTTAAATAAGTGAAATAAGGTGTGCATTTCAAGGTATGTACATTCGTGATATAATTAGCTGAAACCTAGAGCGCAGAACTGGACAATTCAAGACCAATAGCTGAATGTACAATTTCAATACAAATTGGGCAATTTACCAATTTCGAATTGAATATTATTACAATATTACTCCGTCATGGGCACGTGTGGTCTAGCGGTGGAGCACAGGATTCATGATCGGGAGGTTGTGGGTTCGAGCCCCGCCGTGGCCATGCGTGTTGTGCCCTTGAGTAAGGCGCTTCACCTCAATTACTCCTCTCAACCCAGGTGTTAAATGGGTACCGGCATTATTCAATGCTGGGAAGGTAACAGACTCGCCGTGGAGGAGGTGTGGCGATCCCCCCACAGCAGTATATGAGTCTGGCCCAATCGCTAAATGAAAGAGAGATGGGCACTCCGTTCCTGTGAACACAGGTTCGTCCCTTTACCTTTTTTTTTTATTACTCCGTCAAAGCTCCGTACATTAATTCTCTTGGCGATGAAAGGACCATTGAAATTATGTCCAGTTTTGTTTTTACAAGTACACATGTACATGTTCCGTAATTAACAATGTATGTTGTTCAAAATTTAACTAAAGGTTTTCCCGATTATTCTAACACTTGTATCACACAAATGCCCTATATCGATACTTTAATTTCGTCCCCGAACATCACCAAGCTCAATTCTCAAATTGAATTTCAAAAACCCAGCACTAGATTTCATTTAGGCCTAAGGTTCGGTAAAATTAGTGCGATTTCTCCACTGATACTATAGGCTACAGTGTTGTAATCGAGAACTTCTAAGATCTCACATGAAGCTTCTGTTCGTGAAATACCAGATTTGACTCAAGTAAACATGAATTAATGATGGAAAATTATCGGTCCCTGACATTTTGGATTGAGTGAGTTTTAAAAACGAGATTCAAAATCAACTTGAATCAGGAAATGTCCATATCGATCTAAAAAGGTCCTGAATCGATGTGAGATTTGGACTCTAAAAATACATTTATGCCCAAAAGATGAACGCTGATTCAAATATATACAAATCAGTATTCTTTCATCATGCCAGTATTTCACTTGTTTTGTAATTGAACATGTAAGGGAATGAAATACGATTTGTTGAAAAAGTTTTCGGAAATGTTTCGAATACAACACTGTTAACTATTAATACATAAATTCATAGAATTTCTATATAGTACGCAAAGCATTTTTTTTAAAATACAAATTGGTTATACAAACGTCTTTGACAAGTATCCAACTCCAAAACTATATACTTTGGCAAGAAAAAACTACAAAACCAACAGAACACACCCCCTTAAAGCACCCCTAAAAGAAGATAACAAATAAACAACAACCCCCCCCCACCAATGCCAAATCATTGCCCTAATTCACTACGCATGGACGCATAAAGTCTATCGGCCTTAATAAGATTGAGTTAAAAAATAGTGCATAAAGAAAAATCCGAAAAATATCTTCCCCACCATCGTCGCCGTATATCTGAAAAGCGAGGCTTTTAAACTTTACTTAGGCCAAAAAAGTCTCTGGTTTCTGGTAGTGGTATGGAGCTTGCCCCAAAAGTGGTGCGCCAAGTGCGGCGATGCGTCCCCCCCACAACTTTTCTTCAAATGTCGGCTGATGTTGCAGATGACGCTTCGATCCCCTTATGAAACTGTCAAAAAATATCCTTCCGGTGGAGCTTGAAGTGACCTCAGTAAGGTCATAAGGCTTGAGAATTCTGCACCAACTTACGATCTCGACGTGACGGACACGAACATTCTTCGGGAAATGTGGATAGTCAAGACAAATATCTGGGAAAACGGTAATGTCAGACCAAACAGTGACATCGCCATCGTGTATGAGCCGACAGGCTGGTCATTAGTCTGCTCCCTTACGTATTGCGCTGATTAAAAAGTGTTTACAGGTTCCAGATACACAACCATCGATCGCTCCCTCAGTCTGGATTTCAGACGTTCAATTACAAAATTACAACACATTCTGCAAATGGTGCCCGACTAAATGAAGTGAATAGCTACACGAGACCCCAGAGAGGCCACATAAAGCTTATACTCCATCGTAACCCCATCTAAAATGGATGGCGCGCAGACAAGAAACCGGAGACTTTTTTTTAGGCCTTAGTGACCTATTTTCCTCTTGCAAGCTTGTCAAAACGTTTTCATGATAAAAAGTTGGAGAACTGTATTTTGGCGCTGAGTTTTTCTCTTAGTTCAGCTCATTTGAGTTATACATTCCCTATAATTGCACAGTCTCTGTGCATCGACAGTCTTGGACACTCGTTCATCATAAATTGTGAATCACAGAGTTTTATATAAAAACCATGCACAAAGAAGCCAATTTTCAAAAATGTGAATCTTTCACGACTTTCGTGAAAGCATCTGATTGGTAAACTTTTGCAAAAAGTAATATTATCCGTGTCCTTACAAAACTAATTCAAACCAACTTAAGGCCAATAAAAAAGTCTCCGGTGTCTGGTATGGAGCTTGCCCAAAAAGTGGTGCGGCGACGCGGCTTTTTTTTTAACCTGATTTTTTTGCTTCAAATGTCAGCTGATGACTGCAAATGGTGCCCGACTCAGCTTCGTGCAGATATATGGGAGTCCAGAGAGGCCACATGAAGCTTATTCTCGATCATAACCCCATCTACAAAACACAATTGTGCAGCAGCAGGATTCCAGTCAAACCAGTGCGTTTGGCGGTTTTGAGACATCTTTCATTTCATTTCATTTTGCCGACGCGCACGGCTACGGCGAAGCGCGCGCATACCAGAAACCGGAGATTTTTTTTTGCCTAAATTGTAACTTATAATTATATTTGGTTTTGTACCATTAAGGTGGCATTATTATTTTTATGGAAATGGAATAGTTGCAAACAGATCAAGGAGAATAAGTCCCGTGTAGACTCCAAATTAGTCTGAGGTTTTGTTGAGCGAACAATCAAGACTTATGAGCTTTGCAGTCAAGTTTCGATACAATACAAGAAATGAATAATATAATTACCAAGTGCTTACTATTTGGCTTGTAACTCTGATTTCATGGGACCAGTAGATAACTATTGTCTCCAGGAGATCTCATAATAATCAAAACTATATCTTCGTCAGAATAGATATCCCTTTCAGACAGACTTGCAAAATTAACTGATTGCATAAAGAACAAGAACAACAATAAATAAAACAAAAACAAAACCCCAAACCAAACCCAAACCCGAACAAACATCCCCTAAATAATACATTTATAGTTTTTTTCTCCAAAAATCAACGGCCGATTAATTGAACACTTTTGACACGTTGATCTGTGATGAGATGTATATTGCGAGGCACTTTTACGAAGGCTGCACATCGATCTATAATAATTCACCCAAGATGATGTCAACCACTGTACTTGCCCTAAACGGTAAACCTCCGCAAACTCAATGTAGCTAGCCCTTAACATTAACACGTGCGTGAAACACCGGGAAGGTCTACACATATTTTTACGAATCCTTTCTAGTACTTAGTCAATTTTGCATCACTCGCTTATATAATCTTTTACAGAAAACAAATTACCGACCAAAAATAATCTCTAAATGCATATTTACAAAGCAAATACTAAACTCCCACCATACCATGAATTATTAACAAATTAACACGCGGGACTTTCGGTCAGTTTATTTCTGTAAAGGCAGGCATTTAACAACAAAGAATTCCCCACTTCAGTGTAAGTTTTACGAGCACTAGTGACTTTCTCGGAAATAATTCATTCCTTGACATTTCTTGATGTTTAAATGCGGTATCCAGCCGCACACATCAAACATGGATACTAAAAACTGACGCCATTATTTTGACCCCCGCCTTTCTATAATAGTCCGTCATCAGATGACAAGGCACGTGGCATTTTCACAAAATGAGAGACAAAAACCCCGAGGCGAATTTTGCAGAGACTAGTGCACAATGCAGACCCGCCACTCGCCATTGGTGGGGATAGTCTCCATTCATTTTAACCTGTGAAAATCTTTCACTGTTGCAACGAAAGTTGTAATCCACCGAAACTTGGTGATGACGTAGGCTCGCAAGATTCGTTATCGGATCTCGAGATTCGGCGCGGCGCACACACGGTCGCAATATGGCGCACGTGGGTGAAATCCTTTCACATCGTTGGTGGCGCTGGTCGGCGCGTGAATAATGGGGAGAAAATCGTAAGCGGCCGAGAAAAATAACTTTGCGGGCGCACACAATGCCCTTGGGGCTCGCTTTTAACGATTTCTTGAGCCAAGTACAAATAACTTGGCAAAGTGAACGTCAATCAGATTTATTAGCACATATATGACCAGAAAATTAGTGTTTTTGCAGCGATTTATACCGAATCATGTAATTGTATAAAGATTACTAATTTCGTCACGCCGAAACTTGTAATTTTTAAGGTATTTTTACGATTTCTTGAGCCAAGTACAAATAACTTGCCTAAGTGAACGTCAATCAGATTTATTAGCACATATACGACCAGAAAATGAGTGTTTTTGCATCGATTTATACCGAATCCCGTAATTGTATGAAGATTACTAATTTCGTCACGCCGAAACTTGTAATTTTTAACTTTTTTACGATTTCTTGAGCCAAGTACAAATAACTTGCCAAAGTGAACGTCAATCAGATTTATTAGCACAAATATGACCAGAAAAATAGTGTTTTTGCAGCGATTTGTACCGAATCCTGTTATTGTAGGAAGATGACTAATTTCGTCACGCTGAAACTTGTAATTTGTAATTTCTTTAACAATTTCTTCAGCCAAGTACAAATAATTTGCCTAAGTGAACGTCAATCAGATTTATTAGCACATATACGACCAGAAAATGAGTGTTTTTGCATCGATTTATACCGAATCCCGTAATTGTACGAAATTACTAATTTCGTCACGCCGAAACTTGTAATTTTAAAGTTTTTTTTACGATTTCTTGAGCCAAGTACAAATAACTTGCCAAAGTGAACGTCAATCAGATTTATTAGCACAAATATGACCAGAAAATTAGTGTTTTTGCAGCGATTTGTACCGAATCCTGTTATTGTAGGAAGATTACTAATTTCGTCACGCCGAAACTTGTAATTTGTAAGTTTTTTTAACGATTTCTTCAGCCAAGTACAAATAACTTGCCAAAGTGAATGCCAATTGGATTGACAAGCAGCCATTTTTTTTCCCGAATCCTGTGAATGTATGAAGATTACTAATTTCGTCACGTCGAAACTTGTAATTTATATATTTATTTAAGAATTCTTAATTTAAGAATTGCTTGAATATCAAATTGGATGTATGAGCACATTTCTGATAGGAAAATTATTATTTTGAATTAATTGAAACCGAATCCTGGAATTTTATTAATTTAGTATTTCTAATTTAGCTACAGCCAAGTGAATGTCAGTTACACTCATAAACACTCATAAGTAACTGAATCAATTTGAAGCGATTTAACCAAATCCTGGAATTGTATTAAGATTACTAATTTCGTCACGTCGAAACTTGTAACTTACAATTTCGTTACACTATTTTTGCCTTTAACCAAGTCCAAATAACCTGCCAAAGTGAATATCAATAAAATTTATAAGCACATATAGGGGGCCCATGAAAATGATTCGTGAAGCGATTTAAATCAAATCTAGGAATTTAGATTACTAATGTCGTCATGCCGAAACTTATAAAAAAAAATTATATTTCTTCGGCAAGATACAAAGTACTTGCTTTAGTGAATATCAAATTGAATGGATGAGCACATTAGGAAAATTATTAATTTGAAGTGATTGAAACCACATTTCGTCTCACCTAATTTTGTAATCTATAAATTTTGTTGTATTTCTTGAGCCAAAAGATCGCATACAGACCCATAGGCCTTGCAGGACACGGCTTATACGTCCTGAGCAGAGGACGGGTGGTCTAATTATAATGAACTAAAATAAAGGGTTCTTGATGATGTGAAGCTTCCAATATTATTGTAACTCCCTGTTATTTTAATAGTGACAAATATTTTTTTTTAAATTACCGATAAATACATGCAATGACTCCTGAACATAATATCTTTGATGAATAAATTGCTTCATCACAGTGATGGCAAGTTCAACCCAAATGGTGCTCACACCACGAGAGTCGAGTATTAGTAGAGTCATGTCGTGTTTTTTTTCTTGTGGTTTAAAATTTGAATGCACTTATGCTAGTAACTTAGTACCATTGCTGAATTGCTCGGTATTTGGAGTTAAATATGCACGTCTTGCCAAGCTGATTCCGAGTTTCGTCCCGAAAAAAAGGTGGCATTACAAAAACTAAAAACTATATGGAAATAATTATAATTATGTATACCCGTGGACAGTACGTTTTTAAGCATACAAGAACACATTGTCCCTGTTTTGCCGCAGGTCATAATCGTTTCAAATGCCAACATTATGGGGAAAAAATAATGAAATGATACAATTAAGAATCAATTGTTGTTGTTTGCATGTTACACTTTCTTTATCATTTGAATATTTTAGTGTTTCGTTTATGTATTAACAACTATGAAATATTATACAAAGGTTGAATGCTTCGAGTGGTATAGCCTCCGAGGTGATCCATTGAAATTGTTTTTTCCCGAATCGAAGCCGAGGGAAAATGGTTGTTTTATTTTTTATATTCTTTGTAGTCTAGTTGTATCTGCCCAGGGACCACATCACGGGCTACCCTGAAGAACAGAAATAAACAAATACGAATGAAATGCAGATTGGTCGGCCTTCACATGTACTTATTATTTGTTTTATCTTGTTTTTCATTTGAGTGTTTATGCTCTTGTGTTTTCCCTTCATGTTATGTGTAATCTTATAATGTCGTTTGAGTCGAATAATAATAAAAATAGTAATAATAATAATAATGACCTTACGGTGACCCTGATCCGCACCCGAAACAATTCCATAACTAACCACATGCCGAAACACAACCTAAGATACTCTAGTCATGATCATAGCGCGCGCTCAAGGCCAATAACATGACAAGAAACAGATGGCACTAATTCCCCTGCCACGCATTCCAGGCTCCGCGCGCCATGCCACGCCTGTCGCGCGCCACTAACATGGTTATACCGCCCCCACTTTGCCGTTAAAAGCAACCGTTTGATACGTATCATGGCGTCGTAACACCGAATCTCAAGATCCGGTAACGAACCTTGGAATTCCAAGTTTCGGTGCTCGGATTTCGAAATCCGGCAGATAACAAGATTCGGTGCAACATCACAACTAAAGTCGTTCGTTTGTTGTAGGTCTATCTGCGATGATTAATACCGAAAGAATTTTACGGATAACATTTTAAGAAAACTGTTGAATACTTTCAAAGTTGTCCCCTCCCCCCAACACCCCCATCAAACAACTTATTTAACCACTTTTAACTTTCTGTCCAATTTTGGGGGGTTAACTTATGACTTAATTTGTTTTCCCTCCAAAGGTTATGGTCCGTTAATGCAGTCCTGAAGTCGATCGCCATTCTTAAAAACTGATACCTCCACTCGATTGCAAAATTAAACGACTTTCAGGTCTAATTTCACCCAAGATTTCTCAGAAATACATCTTCACAAACCCTCAAATAAAGGGTCACAATACCCTTATTATACGAGAGAACTCTACAGTATACAAATCCTGATTTGTTCTGCGAGTGGAATAACCTTATGCGTTACAGGCATCTCCGCGTATTCTTTGTTATTTTAATCGCGTAACCAGGAATGTACAATAGGGTCACTCACGCCTTTTCAGGTAATACAAAACCATTGCCCTCTATAACTCCGCCTTAACGCATAAGGTATATTTGGGGCTTATTTACTGGCCTGCAACCTTTACTGCATCAATTTTGATGGCAATTCTCTCGGCGTTGTCTGTGATCCAGCGAGTTAGATCCAAAATCTGGAACTGGAAGGTCTTTTCTTCCTGGTTGTCTGGTTTTATGCACACTGTGTCCGGGATGATACCACCTTCATCGCACTGTTTAAGAAATTGCTGCATTGCAATAAACTGGTAGTTCTTCTCATCTGTGCACGGCTGAGCCTGTGGGGAAAATTTTAAATTTGAGCAAAAACTTTTATAGTTGCCAATCTTCAATAAGTGAATTAATATTGTGCATTTCAAAGTGTACATTCGTGATTTAATCAGCTAATAGCTACACGCTTACGACGCATGACATTGGACCTTTCAAGGATAAGCTGAATGTATAATTTCAAAACAAATTGGGTTATTTATCAATTTCGAATTAATATTATTATTAAATTTTATTACAATATTACTGTCAAAGCTCCCAACATTTTTATTTTTTAGTGATGAAATGACCATTAAAATATATTCAGTTTTTGTTTTTACGAGTTTATGACCTGGTTTATGACCCTTTGGAGACATGTACATAAATAGGGAACCAAAGATTGTATACGTCTCCACAGGGCAATTTCTATGGGTGAATACGTCGCCACAAGGTTATCTCGTAATAGATATGTGATTTTACTCAAAACTAGGAATTCACAAGGTGTGTTGATCTGTCGCAAATTGAAATATTTTATGTAAGGGAAATTAACTCTGGTTAAAATAGGAGCATTTTGAAACTATACTTTCAAACTCAAAAATCTTAGCACACGAGAACAAAGAAATGACACCACAAGGATACAAATTCCAGTGGCCCAATGTGTGTTCCTTGCTTAACATTTTATTTTGTATAAATTTGAGAACTATTTGGGTAAATAATTGGGTGAATAAAATGCGACTACCGCAAAAGAGACAGAAACAGCTATCAATAGTCTTTGACAAAGTGTGACTTTGGACATTTGACGAAGCGGCAAAGCTGCTACGTGGCGCGAATCGAGCGAAGACTACACAGCACAGAGGCCGGGTGATGAATTCGCTTGAGACTTGGCGTGTGTGGTCTCCATTCTTCGCGCGGTTAGGGTATCGGGGAATGACCAACCTGCATGATCGTCTCCAACAACTCTTTGTTGTTTTGCACAGAGCCAGGGATTCCCACTTTATTTAGCTCCTTGTTCAGGTGTTTCTTGACCTTTCCCTTCCATTGATCAACACGATCGACCCCGGGATGCAGGTCATAAAATGGGAAAGTCACTGCAGGCATCGGCTGCTGTGTGGCTGATTGTCCACCATGCGGCTAAAAAAAGCATAGGCCTATGATTAGGGCCACAAATACAGAAGCTTTGAAGGGCAACAATAATTTAAAAAATTCCAAAATGTGTATCTCGCCGCGGCGAGTTAGTATCTCCCTGCGTTTACTTACTATTATGCTTCGCGGTGACTTGCTATCTCGACGCGGCAAGATTGGGAGTCATCGCGGACAGTGTTTCGAAATTGGGAGTCGCCGCTGTCAAATAGTGAGAGTCGCGGTGAGATAAGTAAGTCGCCGCGGCGAGATACAAATTTGGAAAATGTTTATTGCAGTGGTGTACTACGATTGGGGGTGGTGGTGGGGGGGGGGGACGTGCTCCTAGCAGATGTCCGTGCCCCGGGTGTCCCACATACAAATTCTGCAATTGAATACAAATAATATGTAATTTGACTTCAGTGCCTCCCTTGAAAAAAAATGTATGCACCCAAAGGTGCCAGAGAAGTTTAACCCTAGTGACGCCCATGATTGCTTGTGGCCCTTATATACGCTTCCCTACACAATAAGTTCCTACAATCGATAATTAAATGTTATCAACATAATTGTAGTAACATGAAATTGCATTACCTACTTTCCATTACCTTAGCAGCCTAGATTTATCTCCACACGTTTTGACAAGAAAGTAAACTTACAGTTTACACTAGTGCTACTCAAGGAACACTATTGCCATCGTGCTGTTGATGGTTACGTACTATCGGTATTCGATGCCATGGAGATGCTGTGGTTAATGCAGGTTGAGTGCGCAGTGTCGGGCACATGCGAAAGTGGTGACCACAGGTAACAACACTCATCCAAAGAGAACTCATGGAATGCGCCCTTGGATTGGGTGGAGGTGCAAATATGCCTTACCTTCTTTTTCGACAGTACCAACGCTAACATATTGGTAGCTTTTCTACAGGTGTCTCTGCACTTCTCGTGAAGCTCAGTCGAGCTGGCTCCAGGGTCGGTCTTCAACAATTCGACTGTGTGATGACCCCTTCGAAGATCGTGGCTGAAACCAAATTCTCCATCTACCAGTTCACTCTCCGCATCATCAACAGATTGCGGTTGTTTGCTCCGACGAATCAAGGCCATCTTCTGTCGGTAAGAAAAAATGACACACAAAATAATTGACCATTCAATAAACCACAAAGAAAACCTATAACTAAGCTCACTTGTCTTTTGATCAATGTTGGAGCAAAATGAAGAAACTGGATGGATCGGGATTTGAGCCTGGGACAACCGTATTACCGTATGATCTACCAACTGAGATATCCAATCATATGCTGAATTAACCCTTGAATAAAGACCCTGACGATTTGAAGACTTCGACTGCCGACTTGTAGGAATTGGAGGCTCATACACTGAGTTGGAGGAAAACCGGCATGGTATGTTGGAAGTCACAGGTTTAATTTCTGCAAGACAAACCATGTCTTAGACACAATACAAGAATGAAAGTTTAATGAGGATTTTCAAAGGTATATATTTTTAGCAACTGGTTTGCCTTTTCAAGGTTGTAAAGTTTACCTTCAGTAACTCCCAAGTACTTCCAATCCGGACGACGAAGTCTTCGTTGTTTGACAGCACTTCAAGCAGCTCATCGGCTTTCTCGTACTTGCCACGTCTGATATCATCTTCAAGTTGCTTCACCTTTTCCTTTAGATCTCTGGTTTCCCTCATGGCGTCTGAGAAAAAGATCCAGATCTCCTCGACTTTATCCATACATTGACGAAAAAACTTCACTGGATCATCGATGTCTTTAAGTAATTTGTCCTGGTTAAAAGTTTCGTGCTTGTAGTTATTCACCACGTCGAACAATGACCGAAGGAAGTCATTTTGGGAATCGTAACTCGGTTGTACCTGCAGTTAGAAAATAATACATGAGAAACAACGAGCCTTATCAGAAATAGATGTGTGCATGTTCGTTCTATAGGGCGAGTCAAAATAAAACGAAACCCAAATGTAGGGACCATTGTTTTAGGGTAGAATTTTCAAAATTTAGAATATGAAAGCCCAATCCATCAGCTTTCTCTTATTTAGTGCAAGAATCATTTAAATCACTTTTGTACTTTTCAAGTTACGGAGTTTTAAACACAGCCACCGTTTTAAGGCTCTGTCCACGTATCACAGCAATGGTGTGCGTTTTTTTTTCAGCAAAACGAAAACAATTCACACACATCCCCATGTGATTTGTTTTCGTTTTGCTGAAAGAACACAGAACTTTTTTTTTGTGATCCGTGGACAGAACCTTAAAACGGTGGTTGTGTTTAAACTTCCGTAACTTGAAACGTACAAAAGAAATTTGAATAATTCTTGTACTAAAAGAAAGCTATATCCTAGATTTTGAAAATGCTACATGCAGAACTTCCGTAAAACATTGGTCCCAACATTTGGGTTCCGTTTTTTTTTTACTCACACTGTATTGATTGGTAAATACTTAAATTACTGCCTTACAGACTTGAATTAATATTTTGATTAGTCCATTCATTTACGCCTACCTCCAAAACATTTTTAAAGAGCTTCGGATAATGGTTCGCCATGTCGATTTCGAAGTAATCCTGCAGCATTTTACGAAGAGATTTGGTTGTTTCCTCCCTGCGTTCGCTGTCATTTTGGTAATCTCTTGATTCACAAATCAGCGGGAAATAAAGCTTCATCCTTTGATCTTTGATTCCCAACTGTTTTCCCTGTAAACAACAAGACTGAATATAAATCCTCCTGAAAAAAATTGTCAAAGTATATTTCCTTAGTCTCCTGAAGACGGGCCGGCAGAGCATATACGAACTGTTTTTTTTTTTTTACATGCAACAACCATGCATTTATAACTTATTTCCTCCCACAAATGTTATCCTCCCCTTTCCACGTTACCATATGTCTCATTCTTCTGTTCTTCCCCCTCCCCAATTATCACCTTATTTTACCCCTTTCACAGTTACGGTCATGCACTTGTTTCACCTTAAAAATAAGGTAAGTTGTAGCGGTAGCACCATGTGGCAAAATCCCTTTTGTGAGTATGTGTGGTGCTGAAAAGAACCGGAATTTACTCATGGTTTCGGACAGTATGCCCTGTCCGTCGTCAGGAGACTGACGGACTGCAATGGTGATGTGGGGTTATATGGTGCCTGGAAGCGATGAAGCGTGAGAGGGGTACCCCGGTACCCGTGTAGGCCGTGGGATGCCAGCGGTCAAGCGTGAGAAGGATGCAAACTGAGGGTGCTCATAAGGGTTCTCATGCAGGTCAAGCAGGTAGTGGAGTGCCGTGGCCTCGTGGTCTGGGGCACTAAATTCGTGGTTTGCGGGCAATTCTGCAGGTTGTGGGTTCGAGTCCAGCCTGCGGCTATGGTGCGTGTGCCCGTTTTACTCACCCTGAATACTCCCAGGAAGATGAGATGGTATTTTGATCAGGGGTAATAATAATAACGAAAAGCTCTTTGATCTTCTTTAAAAGCGCTATTTGATTTGAGGTCTCAAAATGTACACCAATGACATCTTCTGTTTACCCGAAATTCGACGATGATGTGGTCCAACAGAGGTCGGATTTGCGAACAGCATTTGATCCCAGCGGAACGTGTTTTTTTGGACGCCAATTGGGTTGAGTCAGCTTCCTCTTCCCTGCCGTCAAGCTCCAGCTCCTTGTCGTTGTTTGTAAGCCTCTCTTCAAGAAATCGTCTCTCCATGTTGAAATACTCTTCCCATGCTGGAGTGAAATATGAGCCCTCTTGTATTAGGTTATCGATGTGATTCCGCATCTCCTCACAGTCCACTGTCGAAAGATGTTTTAGTTGGTCATCTTCTAGGGGAAGAGGTTTTACATCCCGATGAAGGTGAACACTTGGGTCCTGGGAGCAGCAGAGGTCTATCTCTGCAAGAATCTGAAACACAACAGTCATAAATAATCGAATAGACTAATTTTTCCAAAAGTTCTAGGTATAGGTCTAAGATTCTTTCCTAAATAAAAAATCACACAATCTGGTTTATAATTCCACCTCTTATTCTTCCGTAACCAGGGACAACAGGCTCTTCAAGTTTTGATGGAAAATGTACTGTTTTATTTCCTCGTCAGTGGCCGCATGGCAGCAAAGCGCAGCCAGCGCTGTAAAACTTTCTTAAATCACAAGACTTTACAACATGTGTGTGCTTTTGTTAGTGGCTAATAAGACAAGACTGAGCTGAAGAAAGCTAAACCACAGGATGTTGGCCAGTGCCTCACATTCCTGGGCAAACCACACAGGGATTATGAATAAACAGAGAAGGGGTGATAATGAACAAAGTAACTACTGTAGAAAAGCTAGAGTCTAATGAATAATATAGGTTTTCCTGGACAATTTCGGAAAATGTGTACACGAATTTGTAAAAGAAGCATTCGTTTTCGTGCGAAATAGAATGAACGTTCCAAATCTCTGTTTCTATTAAACAAAATGATAATTCTTTTTCCGTGAAAGTGCATTCAGTCGTAAAAAATCAGCATACGATTTCCCGAAAGTGCACTGCATTTAGTGTATTGACATTTCAGTTTAGCG